>JBCAUG010184122.1:0-35397 GCA_038406175.1 Haplosyllis leylae | reverse complement strand
TGGTTTAACTTTCTTGTGCACTTCGTAATCCTTCTTTATTTTACGTTTGCCTTTATGTTCCCTTGATTTTCCTTTGGATTTTGATTTCTTATCCATTTCACTTGTATCCGTTTCAGTCTCACTTTCGGTTTCAGTTTCAGATTCACTCTCACTACTTGATGCAGCTTTTCTTTTTAATCCTTTCTTGTGACTTTTACATTCTGCATATTTCACTTTCACTCTATATTTGACGTCTTTGTCCTTTTTATGTTTCTTGGTTTTCATCGACTTTGTGTCTTCCCCTTCGGTGGACAAATCTTCGATCTCTTCTTTGGTACGTTTTTTACCCATCTGAAATAATTTACGTATTTTTAACACAGGCGAAGTCGACATACAGTTCACGATGCTTCAGTAATTTTTACACAAGAAAATTTACAAAATTAACTCCAATTATGAAAATGGAATGATGTTCATTCAAGTTATAACAATTTTAATACAATGGCCTAAATATCATGACGAAGATTAATTTTTCCAATTTTGGCGCCCAAATTCTGGTTGATAGATTACACAAGTAAATTTAACATCAATTTATGCTGTTATAAGAGTATAACTATGCTTATTAACATTTTCCAGTAATGCTCTGTATTTACCTTTGCAACGATGCAATACTGTGACGCTGTTTTTACGTATATTTTGCACAATCAACGGTGATAATCCAAAATTAAAATCCGTCATAAACGTTTTTGGCTCTCGCCATGACACTTCTTTGTCTTTTCTTATTGGTTGAAACATACCACGTGGTGAAAAACAGCTCCATCTACCTTCCAAAAAATTTATTACATGTTGTGCTTGTTGTCTGCTTTCGTGTATCGCGAATGTGACGGAGAGATAGAAACATGTGGGTACACTTGTTAATTGCACAAATTTTGAAAATTATGGTTGTAGAATTTGGTTTGTAATGCATTCTAAATATTTACAGTGTATTTAAAAATATAACTATTAAAAATTTCCATTTTTTAATGCATCTCCATTTGCAGGTTTCCTTGTTATTTACGTATATGACCTTTGCAAAAATTAACTTCACAGTCAAGGATGCTTTCTACATTGGGAAATTATATGTATTTATTTTCTAATGCTCATTATGAATATTATATTTGAGGAGTATTTTATTTGAATAAGTTTCTATACTGGAAATTTAAGGTGGAACAAAAAGGAACAGGACACTCAGCATAAAATGGCCATTCTAGGTGATTAAAATTCATGTGAAGTTCATTATATTTTGCAATAATTTTTCCCATGACTTCAGACACTTATTTACCTTTGTTTGCAATAATAGTTAATTCTATTCTTTTTCGTTTTTTTTTTATGCACCCAATTTGTCCATTTTTCAGCTTTGATCACCTTTTTACGTATAACCGGACAGATACATTTTAGTGGTAGATTTAGCAGATTTCAAATATATACTAAAATCACAAGGACTATTTAAAATGCTAACTGGACACAATGTACATTTTCCATTTCACCAAAAAATGTAAGACATTATATGGATCTACCTTTTGTTATTTCAAACGTTGTGTTGTAGTCACCCAGAGTTAGGTTTGACGCAAGTATCCGATTGGGAATGATGGTGTAGACGAAGACGGCTGAGAAGGCAGGTTTAGCCTGAAGCTCCACTCGATGCTCTCCTAGAAGTCATAGTAACTTTCAGTTACAAAATGTTGCACCACAAATTAAGAAAAGAAATAACACAAATGAAGAAAATGCTCACGCTTTGCCAGAAGTGGGCATTCGTGTTTTTTCCCTATTTTGTATTGAATTCCTTTAATTAGATAAATTAGCTGAACAACTGGAACCACTGAACTGAAGGCAATTGAAAGTTTTTCTGTGTCTCCCACTCACAGTTGGCGCTTTGGTGCAATGGTTATGGTGGCTGAGAGGTGAACAGTAAGTTGTTGGTGAAAATCTCACTGAGGTCTTTTTGATTTAATTTTTTTGTTGCTAATTAGCTGAATTTTCTATTTAGAAATAGAAAAAACTCAAATGGTTAAATTTTGGAAAGGTTGTTTTAGAAACAGAGTGCAAAAACTGGACCTAATACAAAAAAAAATCGAGTTTTTTAAAATTACCAGCAACACAAAGTTGACAGATGTGGCAATTACTTCTTTCCTTTTATTTTCTTTGTATAATTTATTACAGTCACTGATAAATTTGGAGGAATATGCTACTCAAACTTCTAATTAATAATATGCATTAGAAGAACTCGCATAACAAGATATGTACAAGAAAATAAAAGTTAAACTGAAACACAAAAATGCCAGATCTGACAGATCTGGTAACATTGTGCAATTACGGAAAAACACGAATGGGTCTTTTTCATGGGCAACTTTATCACACATGAAATTATCTATTACCTGTACAGAAAAATATACATATGATATAATTCATTTTGTAATTTCGAAGGGAATTCAAAACGAGAAACCTCGAGTAATTTGCTTAATTAAAATTCACCTTGAATTGGCTGGTTAATCTCGAGGACTTCGTGACTTGAATTTCCCGCTGACTCCTGCTGATATTTCTCAGTTACCACTTTCAGATCTAAGTTGTTCGTATCAGACACGTTCAACCAATTGATGTATCCAGTGTAATCCTGGCCGACCCAGGTTTCAAATCTTCAAGGAAAGAAGTCAGGGCAAATTAGAACATCAAAACACAAAGCAAAAATGTGGACCATTTTCAATTCCGTCTCAGATCAATACCATCATGCACTCTTGATGTCACTAAAATGGAAGCTAGGTATATAATTAGTCTAATGAGTACATTTGCCAATTCTTTCAGTCACAACACGAATGATCAAGTTTTGCTTTACGAATTGGATTCTAACACAAAGTAAAATTCAGGAATTTTTAAACAACAGATAGATAAATCATTCAATTTATGAGCAGTAAATCAAGCAAGGATCCAGGATTTCGTTTATGGGGACATCAGCTATGACCGTCCAAAATTTACCATCTTAGCAGAGCAGAACAATAAATTAAGAGTGAAGAATTTGCCGAATTCGCATCACCAAATTCGTGTGTAATATTACGATATTACGATATTCTCAGATATCATCATCATGGCTTAGCTAAAATGGATTCCACAAAAGATACTGTCGTGAACAGACAACACCAATTATACCAATTATGGCACTTTCACACTGCATGGGGACAGGAACGGGACAGGTACAGGAAATGGGTCAAGCACAATATGAGACAATGTGTCTGGCCTCAGTCCAGTTCTTGGTGTTGTGTGAACAGTTCAGCATAATAAATGGTATTCCGGGTCCCATTCCCAGTCTCCTTCCTGGTCCCGGTCCCGTGCAATGTGAACAAACAATTACATACCTGACATATTGTGTATTTGCAGGAATATCAACCGTAAAGACGAGTATCTCGCTGCCTGTTGCGTACAGATCGTACATGGCAGGCAGGCCTCGGGTAAGAGGAAAACAAGGTTCTATCCCTACCTGCAAAACAGATTTCGTATTGTAAAAATACAGTGTTGCTTTATGTTTTGAATTGTTTTTCACAGTGCGGAATCCAAAATGGCAGTCAATGAAGAAACAAAATCTGCATAGGTTGTGTAGGGAAATTCGTCAACTTGAAAAAATGGTTTCAGTTCATGGCACGAAATAATTTGTGGACTTCACTCTCCTCAATTTCTTGCTTGGTGATGTTCGCTCAAGTTTCTAGAAATTTTTAAGCGACAAAAGTGCAACCAAAACATACCCCATTAAATGCATTAATGACGTCTTGTTCATTATATCCCCAGTCAATAGCCGCTTGTTTTACTCCACAGGCTCCTTGTACATAGTCCGTTGATCTTGTCCAGTACAATCTGAGAAACAATTTGGTTATATCCTCTACTTTTGTGCAATTTTTCGAAGAAATTTTAACAGATTTAATTCTTTTCTGGCGAAAAAAATTGAACGCTTTGTACTGTGATCTAATTATATTCTTTATTCCTACGTTTAAAATAAAAAATAAACGGATAAAAAGGTGCAAGATATTGCTAGACAGACCTGTTTGCTGTTAGAAAAATATCAAAGGCTTTCCAGATATTCCAGCCCTCTGTGATAGTGAGGAGGTAGAAAGCCTTGTTGAAGACCCCACTGCTGAGGTGTACATTGATTCCGGGACAATAGTCCTCTGAGTGCCCGATGGAGTGTCCATCAAGAGGGGGATCAGACATGTACCTACAGTAACATACACAACGTCATCAAGATCTGTTTTTGGCGACCAATGGAAACCACTGAAACCCTGTGTACTCTGACTTTTAAAACCAGTGTGTCCACGTGACAGCGATGACCAATTATTTTTTAATCTGAGAGGTGCTGTATCTTTCCTTTGTGCTCGACAATCCAACAGGGTGAATGCCGTTTATTTTGTTCTTTTATTCGAGCCACGTATTTCGAAACGTGATTCCACAGTTAATTTGACTTTTCTCAGTTGACGGGGAATTTTGTTACCTCTGGGAAGAATGTAATTAGTATATTTTAAATTATGTATTCAATATTGAGTCGTTTAATATAATATGGCAGCTTAGGTTCCTCACGATCTTACCTTAAAGGTTCCTCTTCATCTTTCGTCGCATCATACCCAAGAAGCCAGTCATTCTGACCAAGCATTAGTGCTTTAGCCGTTTCCCCAGCCATGTCAGAAAATGCCTCATTCAGGGCTCCTGAAAGTGAAAATCAATGTAAACAGGTAAATAATCTTAAAAATAATGGGATTTTGACAAAAGTTCTAGGCATCAAAATCATTGATCTGCAGTGAATGATCAAGCAAAACAATTGGAAGGACACCTATTTTGTAAGTTTAGACCTTTTTCGTACACTTTTACCTGGTTGTCCAGCGTAGACCAATCCAGAATGTTGCTCAGTGAATCCGTGGCCCAGTTCGTGCGCCATGATGTCCATTGAAACAAGTGGGCAGAAGTTACTACGTCCATCGCCGAATGTAATGACTTTTCCGTCCCAAAATGCATTCTCAAAATTTTGCCCAAAATGAATTCTAAAAATCGCACACATTACTAGAACTACAGTAGTATAAGAGGTGCCTCTTGAAAAGCAGCGAATGACATGGGCTCTAATTGCCATTTGTATTTTAATTGGGCCTTTTTGTGCAAACAAATTAATTGTGCATTGAGCTGTTTGAATCCCCACATTTTTATTTACAGCTAGAAATATGTTGTGCGCACAAAGGTTGTGAAATCGAATATTTAAATCGCCTTTTGTGATCTTGAGAAATGTTTTCAAAACAAAATTGCAGAATACGACATTGATTTTTTTAATGATTGTATGTTGAAACCATATTTTACAGTGAAACGTACCTTGCAATGATTTTACCATTTAACGGTTTCACTCCAAATTGCTCGGTATACATATCATATACGGCATTTGCGTAGACAAAAGCACCGTTTATAGGTGAGAAGGCCTCGTTTGCCAAATCTATATTACCAGTGTCACATTCAAAGGGATAAGCTGAAAAGTCAAGACTTCACTTTTGTAAATGTAGAACATAACAATTATGATTTTCCAAAAATGTTTTTTTTGTCCAGTTAGGGTAACGAGTTGAATTGTTATTGTGTTGAAAAATAAGAGAATACCTTCCAAATCGAGATGTTTAAGACTGTTCATTTCATCCGTAGAATTCATGTCCAGCACTTTAATCTTTGTATTCTCCATGAAACAAGTGTTGTTCCGTTTGGTGACCTGTACAGACAACAATTTTAAAATTAATTTACAGATTACATAAAGATATTGAGAAAATATGAATTACATTTGTATTACTGTGTTGATGATACTGTTTTTTGACGATAACGTATTTTATTCCCAAGTTGAGGAAGTATTCATACAATCATTTTTTTTAGAATAATTAGTAAGCGATGTATATTAGTTACTAGTTATTAGTTTCCAATGCTAACTATTGCAAGTACAAGAGTAAACAGTAGTTGTTGCAAGATCTAAAATAGATCTAGCTTCCAAGACTAGTTTTCCACAATCTAATTGATATAATTGGACAAAGAATCCCCTGCCTCAAAATAATAATTGATTGATGTAAAAATCCAGAACAAGAGATTACCTCCAGACTGGCACTCCCTTTGCCATAGAACTTGATTCCAGTCTTAGGGTTGCCTCCAACTCCTGCCGCTAAGAATGACATGTCCCCCTTTCTCATGTGAGTACCCAAATGAGCTTTTCGCGCGACCTTCCACAAAGCCCCGGCCATTCCTTGCCAATTCTCTAGTGTTCTTCCTGCAGTTGTAAAACAACTACAAATGACGCATCTAGATATCCTCTACATTTTTAGTATTAATCATAAGGATGCGTAACTGAGCTCATTGACATGTTTATCCTTAAGACCTTGCTTCGCATGAATTCAAATGACAATATATTTGTGTTCCTAACAGTTCCATCAAAATGAAGTTATTATCTCAAAGAATATAACATAGATCTGTTTAACTGTCGTTAACAACACCATAATCAGAATTGCTCAAATTTGGAACTCCAGAGAAGACGTTGGTGACCATGACAACGACAGGGAAGAGATCAATGACGTTGTACTAAATTAGTCAAATAACATACCAGTGAAAGCTTCTATGATGTAAAATGGTCTTGATATCCTCCCACCCTTTTTAATGAGATAGCTGAGTTGCCATGCGAGGAAAGCCCTGACGTCTCTACCGGACGATTCCTACAAACAAAACAATACGGTTATTTTATTAACAAAAGGTTTGATGAGAAATATGAGAGGAACTATGATTGTAGATGGCTGTTCATTAGTTGAGTATTCTTGTGATGTTGAATCATCATGGTTCAACACATTGTTTTTGTTGTGATCACTAGGCTACCTCTTTGTTTTGGAGAAAGTGTTGTTACTGAGATAGCGATAAGTTTTCTTTACATTATTCAATTGGAACACGTGGATAGATCTTACCTGCACATAAATGATAAGTCGTGCATCATCCTCAGCATTAAATGTGACTGCATTCTCACTATCTCCTTCGTGAGACACAGCGATCTTGAGAGCCTGAGTAACATTTACTGTTGGCTTCAATACTGGAACATCTTCTGATATTCCTTCTTTTAATTGTCCTTCAACATCTCCTGTAAGTATTTGTATGTACATGCATAGAGAAGATCAATATTGTTCTCCGACTTGGATTTTACAACCTGAGAGTAAAATTAGGATCATACTCCGACCTACTCAAAACTTTAAGGCAGATCAACTTAGTGGACTAAGAGAGTCATTTTAAGACAGGTCTTTATTTTGCTTTGGATCCATGTTCAAGTTTGGCTTTTACACATATTTTTATGAGCACCTACGAACCCGTGATTTCCCCATCTTCATCCACCTCCACCACTACACCTATGAGAGGTAAACCCTCATAAGTCTCTATTAACTTCTCTTTCTTCTTGCCGCCAATTATTTGCACCTCATCGGTCTTGTCAAGGCGTTCACCTTTCTGAAAGAAATTTTAAAAGAGAAGATAAAAAGAAAACTCATTCCATATTTACTTGCAAGCATGCATTGTAATGACCTCCAATCTCGAATCAAATGACGCTTCATGACATTGCATTTGTGTACAGAAATGGTCGCAATTTCAACAAAAACATACAAGAAATAATTAATTTTAAGCATATTCGTGTATTTGCTGGTACAATCAATATTAAACACCTCTGTTGACACAAATTTCGAGAAACTAAACGTGTTCTTACTTTTAATCCAAGTGTGTGTTCAATTTCTTTCACTCGTTCTTTCTGCGATTGTTCATTTCGTTTTGCTTTTTCAGATTTATCCCGAAGTTCTTCTTGATGATCCCACCCTTCACAAAAAGAAGTATGTTGAATTGAAACGGATTTAAAGTGTTTTAAGTATGATATATGTTGGAAACTCCATGTCCAATAGCATCTGACGTTTACTAATCCGATGAATAAATTGTGCTTGTTTCAGTGAGAAATATAAGAAATGTCACTTTTATGTGAGGTATATTAAAAGTGGTCAAGTAGCAGAATAAAATTGTGTGACCAACCCCCCCCCCCCGCTCCCGCCCCCGCCCAAATTCCTTTCGTTGAAGTCAAAGAATTTGGAAAGAAATTCCCGTAACTTCTCAAGGCGGTATGCCTGTTGCGTTCACGCAGGAGGACTTTCTTGTGCAATTTACTTTTCTGCCACACAAGTACAAAAAAGAGTATCTTATTTCTTTTATTGAAACATAAAAATGTCAGACATGCCAATATTAACAATTGAGGAAAAACTCGAATGTAAGATTAAAATATGATACATAACCCAGCCAGAGATTAATTTCATTTTAGCTTGAACGCAATAGTTTTGTGTCACGAATAGTTGCGTACTCTTTAATTCATTGAATAACACTTTATACGAAGCAAACTTCACAATACCGTCAATACTCCGAGTAGTTTTTATATTCTGCAAGTCAGACATGCGCTTTTTCACCAATGCTTGCAGTTCATCTGGTAATTCCATCATCTGAAGATTTCGTTTGGCCAAACCTTGCGCCGTTCGTTTCTTCACGTCTATCCGCCTTGCACATTGCGTTAGGGTAATGACTACAAATAATATGAAAAAATCAAGGAGTGAAGAATTCCACTTTGGTGACTCGTTAATGTTGTTACTCAGTCTAAATTCATTACCAGACTAAATAAATTCATACTAGACTTGTGCAAGTCTAAACTTAATTCATTACTGGACTTGTGCAAGTCTAAACTAAATTCATTACCAAACTTGTGCAAGTCTAAACTTAATTCATTACTAGACTTGTGCAAGTCTAAACTTAATTCATTACCAGACTTGTGCAAGTCTAATTTAGTCCCCCCTGTCGGCTGAATGGGGGATCATTTCTGCGATAATATGTGGTCTTAAAAATAAAAAAATATCATACATTGTGTTATATGTACATGATTCATGAGTTTGTTAAGTGCAGGAAGTCAATTCTGCTGTTTGCGATGAAATAGTAAATTCTGTCTGAGGTTTTGTAATGGAGGTCTATGAGAAAATATTTGGAAGAATAAATAAATAGCCAATACGTCTCTTTCAAAAATAATACTGCACAATGATATTTTATACGTTGGAAATTTGCCACTAACCAAAGGATGGCTCTAGTATTCACAAATAGTTTTCAGCAGTCAGCACAGCCCTGTACACTGCCAGAAATCTGTAAATATCAGTGGAATCCTTGAGTCAACAGGAAAATTTCCAACATAACTGGTTCTCCCTAATTTAAAATATAATTGTGCAGTATTATTTTTGGAAAAAGCTGTATTGCTTATTTATTAATGCTTCCAAATATTTTCTCAAAGACTGCCATTATAAAATCTTAGACAGAATTTCCTGATTTCACAGCAAATCGCAGAATTTACTGAACTTCCCTCAGGGTGCTTTGGAAGCAGCAATTCACCCAAGCATTACACCATGTGGATATACATGTTCTTCTCAGCTGACAGTGAAATATTTATTTACGTCCAGTTGGTGAAATCCTTCTACACCATCATTATTGCCAAAAACAGATTCAAATATCACGGCATCAGTGTGTCACAGGGTCCATTCAAACAAAAACGAAGCTCTTCTGAGGTGTTTGCCGTCGATGAGCATGAAAGCTACGCTTGTTAGCGGACGATGGAGTTTATGATGTTGTGATGCTCAAAATTCATTCAGCCATAATATCTAATGAAGGTTTTGACTTTAAAGTCCTATACCTTTCAATTTTTCATACTTAGAAGGAAGGAAATATAATTTAAAGTTTCCTAGAAACTAAAGTGTCTTCTTGATTTAATTTAGTTTGTGTTTTTACACATTTTCTAACTAGATTCTCTAAAAACTGAAATGTTTTTAGTCTCCTCAGAGACTGATATTTAATGTTATGCAATTTATATGAATGTGACATGGTAAGCAATATTTAATAGGATTGGGTAGTTTCTGGGTATTTTCCATTCAGTTGTGAATGTGATGCAAGATGTTTTGTGAGGGGATCTTAGTTCCCTTGAATGCATTTTGCAGGATTTTTAGGTTTTCCCCGAATTTCTGGTTCCATTCTACAATAGTCATGACCACTAGATTTATCAATGTTTTTGCTTGAATAAATGCAATAAAGGTGTTCAGCATGAAATCTGGTGTCTTCCTTTTCATTCAGAAACCACCTTGTTTGGCATCTTGCACTATTCACCCTAAATGTAGCCAAGTGCACAAGCTGAGACCCATCATCAATAACTGCTGTTACTTCCTGAGATGGAGATGCCTGATTGCTACACCTGCTGGACCTAAGGCAGGGAGATCTAGAAAGTTAATACTGGTGACATGAAAATAAAATGTTACAGACATGGATTTGCCCCGGTTTGGTTCATTTTTTATTGTTTTGAGGAGTAATGAACTGCAGTAAATGACGTAAAATGTGGTAGTTTACATGAACTTTGACACGAATTGTACCAAGTAGTCAGAATTCAACAAAACCATGGGCAATTTATAGGAACCAAAATTAGTATTGTTATTTCTGATTTAGTGGAACATTAGTAAGAACTTGCTTGCCATTGAACTTTCATGACATAATCTAGTTTTTCCATTTTGAAGTTATGTTGAATTTGTTAAGTTAGTTAAATGTTCAGAAATACATGTGCTAACAGAAGTTACGTATAGTTCCCTGCTCGGCTACCTGTGGTCTATTGCTACTGCACCTAATGAAGATTTCCGAAGCAAAACGCAACTTTCAGTGAATTCAGCGAATTTAGAGAATCAGACAAATCATTGAAGCATCAATTAGTGTCAATTAAAGATCTTCTCTGTTATCAGTGTCCTTGTGGCACTGAGGTAGAGTGCTGCAAGTTTACTGCACAGCAATCCTCTTTTTTAAAATGACATTATTTTTGCTAATCAATTCAGTGAAAATATTTAGGAAAAACTGGATTGCTACTGGTAAATAATGCAAATTGTGTTGGCGGTCACTTTTGCCTTTGAACTAAAATAACACAATTCATTTATCCCTTTTGGCTGTTAAGTTGATTGACTAAATTCAACAAGAAACTGTGTAGCAAGGCCAAGACATCATTTGAAAGTTTCAAAAGTGTTACTGCGTAAAGGTTAAATAATCAAGTCTTTTGTCCTAATTACGTATTCAAATTAAAAGCAAAACAACCCTGAACTAACATGGCGTTGCTTGTAAGACTGAGACCTTTGAGATTCTTTTCAGTCATGCTAACTCAACAGGTACTTATTCAAAGATATTTATCCTGACTATTGTTAGATGATTTAGCTAAACCCAACAAAGCATAAGCAGACAAAAACGCAAGAAAGGTCCCCAGTTTTGTTCGACCACACACCACACACTGGAGGAAGAATATCCAATTTTGATTGCGCGTGTGTAGTGATAACTCAATTCTGATTTGAGTTTACAATGGTGGTCTATGAGAAATAGATATTTGGAAGCAAAATTGAGGACAAGTGGCATGTAGTTGTTTGCTGTCCTGGACTTTTTTGTTCACTCTGTGTGGGGAAATCTGTGAATATATGACCCATCCTCAGATGTACTGTAAAAACTAAAACGTATTTCTGATCTATTCATTGTGAGGTACATTTGTGCAATGTCATTTAGTAGACAAATTGCCAGAATTTTACCCCATGCATCCAAATATCTCTTACTCATAGACCAGCACTGTGAACTCAAATCAAAATTGATTGGTAACATCCAAAACAGTCAGGAATGGATGCTCTTTCTGCATGGTGGACCATGTATGAAGTACGAGAGAAGGTAACATTTTCACTCGTCTATGTAATTCTATTCATGGGGAGGGGGTGGGGGAGAGGGGGTTTCAGTACCTATACATCCATTTCATCAACTGTTGACTTGTACCCCTAGGACCATGAACTGTTGACCTACACCCCAAAGCCATTAGCTGTTTTAACTGTTGACCCACACCCCCAAGACCATTAGCTGTTTTCACTGTTGACCCACATACCCCTTCCTGGATCATGAATTGCTTACCTGTCCCAAGACCATGAACTTTTGATCCACCCGTCCACCCTTACATTAGCCCTCAGATAGAGCTAGTTCAGAATGATCCTAGATCCCGGAGAACGTGGTCGGCGTACCTCTTAATGTTACAGTAATGCGATGTCTTTCCTGTTTTGCTGAATTGTTTTGCTATTCCTTACGTTAGCATAATTCATCAGTTTGATTTAAAAAATTATTCTCTCAATTATTGTGAAGTCAAAGTAGGAAACCACGTGTTGACGTGTATTAATCGAGTTTTCCCTAAAATAGATCATTCTGCCAGAATTGTATTAGTTCAATATACTTTTGGATCAGTCGTTGTTGAATTAAAAATTTGCCAAAGAGTTTTATTTAGCCATAAAGTTTAATGGTACCATAAGTGATCCCTTGCCTGCTTTTCCAGGCAATGAGCAAGATGTTGGTCATAAAAGTACAGTTAACACCCACTTGTTTCACCAAGTATGCAAGGTGCATGACATAGACCAGTATACCAATGCAGAGAAGTCTTGACATCTTAGCTTCAGATGTTTCTACCTAAAACTGGTGTCTCAATTAAATTTTTATCAAAGTTTTGGCAATGATTTGGTAATGATGCATTTACATTCTGAGACACCAGTTTTAGGCAGAAATGTCTTAAACTAAGGTGTCATGACTTCTCTGCATTGCAGACTGGTCTCCAAAACAAACATTGTCATGCACCTTACACACTTGGTAAAACAAGTGTTTACTATGTTTTCATAAGTAAGGTCTTACTCATTGCCTGGTAAAACAGGTAAGGGGTCATTTATGGTTGAATAAAACTTTGCCAAATATTTCATAATAATTTACCATACATTCAATATTATTTCATCTAATCCTTGTGAAATCTTTGGCAAATTTTTAACAAAAATTTAATTCAACAACTGATCCAATAGTACATTGAACCAATATAATTCTGACAGAATATGATCCACAATTCTGGCAGAATGATCTATTTCAGGGAAAACTTGATTACATCCACTGAAGAAGCAGTGAGTGATTACTCCATGGTGTAGGTGTTGGCAGTTCATGAACTATAGCAGACAATATTAAAAATATTTAGAAAAGCTTTGATTTTGTCTTTAATAAAGATAATGTTTCTCTTCAGAATGCAATCCGGGTAACTGTCAAGATAAACATAGAGTTTTGAGGCAAATTTTAGGAAGTCTAAATCTCTGGCCTGTGTTAACATAAAATAATACCCCCCACCCCCATATCTAGAAACCCGATTTTTATGATTCCTTTTTTGCAGTTTCTAAATACACTGTGTCCCGAAACTAGTTATATACCTTTCACAGTGTCAGTGCAAATGGTTGTTCTTGATGTGCACTGAGATAGAAGTTAAGCTGTCGAGGAGTAAATAAAATCTGAAAAGAAGCAGCAAAAAAGCAAAACTCTCACATTATTTTCTCGTTTTCTGCATTTTTTCTTTTAATTTCAAGTATTGAACTTAGGATATTTCAAAAACTATCAAACTATCAATCGAACTTAATTTATAAAGACTAGGTGATCCTCATAATTGTTCATTAACTGTTCACAAAATAAGGTGTGGGAGGTCAACGGTTAGGCGGGAAGCGTTCATTTGGACGCTTTCAGTTGTTTGAAGTCCTAAAACGAACACATTTTTCTTTGATATGTCCCCAATCTCAGCCATTGTACGCAGGAAGCGTTCATTTGGACGCTTTTCAGTTGTGGGTGTAAACTAACACGTTTGAAGTCCCAAAACGAACACATTTTTCTTTGATATGTCCCCAATCTCAGCCATAGCGTTCATTTGGACGCTTTCAGTTGTGGGTGTAAACTAACACGTTTGAAGTCCCAAAACGAGCACATTTTTCTTTGATATGTCCCCATTCTTAGCTATTGTAATTGAATATTTATGAGATTCTTCTTTGGAACAATAGGAACTAATCATCCTTCTAATATCATTGAACATAGACGTGGGTAGATCAAAGTTATATTTGATGACAAGGATTTTAGAAATTTCAAACACAAAAAAACTCTATCCGTTGCCTACCAAGCTTCATGCAAATAAGCCGCCAGTATTCAATCACCCCAAGTTCTCCACGTGATATTCCTCCAATAGAGGACTATTTTGGACCCTTTTCCTTATTTTAGCACAAGAGTACTGGTTTGGTGACGCGACACTTGTATTGTTTGACTCCCAACAAAATACGCCTTTGTGGTTTTCTTATTAAGTAATTGATTTGTTTGTTAGATGAATCAACTCGAGTTTTTCATAATAAAAGGAAGTTGCCAATGTGAGAATTAAAATACTTACATAAGTTGAAGCCAAACAAATTCAGTGAAAACAAATGGATGTGGTGAGGATATAAATGAGGATCTAGTCTGATGCTCCCCTCTCTGAGCTAGTTTAGCATAGCTTGTAAGACTGAGACTTTTAGGATCCTTATTTTGGCATGTTCTGTTGATTTTAGCTGACCCACCTGCATCCATTAATTGGTGCACCAACAAACGTCAACTAACCCTAGTGGTCCCGAGTTCTATACTCACTGTAGGTAATATTTTGCTGTCTTTTGTTTTCTTTCTATCCATATATTCTTTTAATGCCAACACTGCCAACTCTGCTGAATTTAAATGGAGCTACAAGTGCGTAGTAAAGATGACTGAAATTTATGAAGCCTACGTCTTACACATAGCGGTTATGGTTGAGGTCTCATGATCAATAGGCTATGACTTCTAATCCTACATGAACTTAGTTTTTTTGTGAAAATGTATTGGTTAAATTGAATATAAGTTTCTGATTTAATAATAACAAAAACTGAACTGTTTTCTTCATTGATGTTCATTGCAAAAGTTACAAGGGTAACTGTGAAAGTTGAACACTTCACATGCACAATTGATACAAATTGTGTGGCCAGTAACCAGGTAACAATTAACACAGGTAGGATTAAAATCAAAGTAGTGACTACATTGCCATTTCTTGTTTCTTCAATTTGTGCTTTTTGAGGAAAAATCTAAAATGACCATCTTGGAACACATCGACTTGACATTATTTGTTATTTTTTAAGAAAAATACAGGACGGATACGTTGAATTTGAGGTCCTAAACAACACCATTATTTGCTTTTGAATTACTGTAATTAAAAGTTTTGATCGAACTTTAAATTATAAAGCTATTTTATTATTACTTAAATCAAGATGTCACTTTGAATTAAATGTTCTGGGCGCTTTGATTTATTCGAGTTTTTCCCTAATGGTAGGTTAGTTTATTTAACAAATTTGATAAATTAGTTAAATGCAAATCAAACTAATGGTAGCAATCAATCCATATGAGCAATGGTGAATTTACTATGCATAGCAATTAAACATTTGCTATAGCCAGTAATTCAACATTTAACAAATTAATTCAACATTTATTTTATATTACCAGTGATAGTAAATGTTAAATTATTAGCCATAGTGAATTTACCATTACTCAGTTGGATTGATTACTACAACTAGTTTGGATTGCATTTAACTAATTTAGCAAATTTGTTAAACAAACTGACATACCATTAAAAGAAAACTGGATTGATTTAAATTGTGAAAAGGGCATTCAAATTACACTGTTACAGTAACACTCAAATGCAAAATCAGAGAATGTATCCAATACAATGTTCACTTACATTTCTGTATTTTTGGTTTATTTGAATAAGAAGTCAAACCTTATTTGTAGAGTTGAACAACAAACAACTTTGAAGAAAGTGTTTAAACAAATCATTTCTTCCAAATTAAACCTTCAATTTAGAAACACTATAATTCAAAAGCCAAAATGCTTTGAAGTAGCCATTTCTTCTGTTTAGCCATATCATGATTAATTGTGCATTTTTAACATTGCGTCAAAAGGGAAAAATCTGGGCAGTTCCAATAAAATAGGGTTATTGGATTAACTGTGTTCAGTTTAACTGTGTCCGACCTGCAGTTCCAAAACTGTTAAAGATAATAGCCAAAACAAAAGACAATATACTTCCAATGACACTTTCATCAAAATAGATGTACATGTCCTATTTAGTATGTAATCAGCATTTGAGACTTGAAAGTTGTAAAAACTTAATTCTTCACTAAATGGGCATTTTGGATATAGAACTCTGTAATGTATACAGACTTTCGTCAGACATTATGTGATTTTAGGAGACTAGAAATGTAACAGTGGGTTCTGACAGACAGAAAAGTTCAGTGCCTCAGCAAGTGATCGAACCCCCGGTCTCTCGAATTCCGGCCGAGTGTTATAACCACTAGACCACCAAGGCATCTGTTCACCGTGGTAATGTCGTCAGTACCTTCTATTAAATCCAACATGTTACTGGGTGAATTGACAGCACAACAGCAGCTTCATTCGGATTCAAAACAGGCATTAGATCCAGTTTGGACACAGTTTTCCCAGAATCACTGGCGTGAAGACCCAAACCTGAGAATTATCATTTCTACTTGGTACTAAACCTCCACAACTTATTAATTCTCATATCAATATTTGTAATATTCTCTCAAATAGTAGACGAAAGAATCAATAACTGAATTAATTACTGTCACTGTTTGGTATATAATCAATAGAAATGCTGATGTTCGTGGACAACGCTTGTGCGAGATGACACAGATTTTTTGACATTGTGCACATAGAAAGGAAAGTACTTTACACAAAATGTTTGAATAACGTTTTATTTAAATTGCTTTAAATCTTTAACGTGACCTCAAGAAATGGAAAGACACATCACTACTGAAAGAACTGTGACTTGTTGGTTCATCACGATTTGCTTTGTGCCTCTGGTTGCTTGCTTCGTGTATGCAGGTAATAATGGAAATAATCTAATATTTCTGATAGTGCGGATCAATCGAAGTCATCGTGGACATCAGGTCAATTCTCTTTGTGAACCAAAACAATAATCGGACCACCATATTCTACACTTAAAAGCTTAAGGTCCGTTCACACTGAGTATTAGCTATGACGTTAGTGTCAGTGAGCATCACGAAGAATCTATTTTGCAGTGATGTCCGCGAAGAAGCTTTTGCATCGCTAACGCTAACGCCATCACTAAGAGGCCACAGCCATTTGTGCTGCGAGCCGAATCCGAAACGAATAGGGTTTTTTGAAGATAGGACGACATTTACATTGATTTTACAAGGAATAAGAAAGGGCCAGAAGTGAAATGGTGCATGAAACAAACTTTAGTTTCAAGATCTCCCAAGTAACACATGCTTTTTGGTACAGCAGACAGGGTATCAGAGTAGATTACAAGAAGTCCAGGGTTCTATCCGCACTGGAGGCAACTTCTTTTCTGCTGAATTTATTTTGCTTCAGTTTGTCTGATGTAAATTCAGGCTTGAAATGTAAATTTGATCTTATCGTCAAAATTTCGAATGCATTCCATGTTCAAGTACCAAGTTTCAAGTTTCTGCTTCAATGTACATTTACAAAGAACATTAGTACTCAGCATAAGTCAATGCTGAGGTCTGTCTAAAAAGGGAAATAACTTCACTTAACCCTAAATTTACAGCATTGGAAGCTTTTAATACCCTCAAATAGACACTATTGGGATGCACGAAATTGGCGATGCTGTGGGCATTGCAAACGAGTCCAAAGAGAGCGAACGTGCTGTGTCAGTTCTGTTGTTCTGATATTAATGCCCATGCGCAAAAAACATTTTCAAACAGATATTCGCACCATGATCTAGTTTTTTTCAAAATGGCGAATTAGACAAAACCAATGGTGCATGAATCAGGGTCTGTTTAAGCAGAGAGTAAATTAATCAAGAGGTCTGGGGTTCGAATACTACTTTTTCAAAATTATTTTTGTCAAATTCATCTAATTAGATGAAAAAACTCGAATGTGTTGCGTAAAATCTGTACATGCAGCTGAGATAAACAATTCATGAAATCTATGAACATTAATTGAAGTAGAATCTACTGAAATTTATTTCAAGAGTTCAAGAAGGTACAGTGACTTGGACGTTGTTGACGCATTTCAGATGCTGTTCACCAAGATGGTATGTTTCCTGTTGTACCAAATTACAAACGTCTGATAGGAAAAGATTGTGAAGCAGACGGGGTTGATGGTAATCCAAATGGACAGTTCTCAGGTATTTTCTTTAGAGAATATAGTCTTTTTTATCTACATGATTGGCGATCTTCTCATCTTAACAAAGAGTACTGCAATAAGTCTGAGCCGGAGTGGCCGAATGGTTTACAGAACTGTTCTTGCCGCATTTCAGTTTTTGTACTGGAACCTCAACAGGCTTCATATTCAAACATTTGAATACTTTGTAGGATCTGTGTCTTATTCATGTATAGGTTTTGCCAAATATCTTGATTTGAATATCATAAATAGATCTCATGATTAGAAAAGACCTGGAAACATCTTGTGAAATTCTTGTTAAATTTAAACACAGAGAAGATCGGCAGACATTTTGCTATTCATTGTTGTGCATCATTCTTTTTCTCCCTCAACCAAGTTGACATGTACATATCCAATATGAGTACTTTTTTGTTTAGTGAAAAGGTTTGAGTGATCAAAGCACAATAATTACAAAAATAAGTGTATTTACATGTGTGTTGGAATATGAACTTAATTTATTTGAGAATTATTCAAGAATTTTTTCAATCACTGCAAATAATAGAGCTTTTTCAAGTTGTGTAATTTCTATAATTTCTTGTAAAAGATTTTGGACTGAAATTGGTCAGTGCACCATTAAAGTTCAAGTGAATGATTTAAATTTAAAGGTAGAAACTTTTTGGGCTGTTTCTTAATAATGACGTGGCCAAGATTTGTTAAGATGTACTGAAACTGGTTGAAATTTATGAACTGAAATCAGTCAAGACTAATGTTTTTTTGTCAACCAAAAACAATAATGACATTAACTGAAATTAATTCAGTGCACACATTTTGAAAAAAGCTCAATTGTACATGAAATCAAATTTAGTATCACGCTTGCTACCAAAATGTTCCATGTCTAAAATGGTTGGACCCACAATTCAATATTTTATAATACAAAATCTCACTTTTCCAATCTACCCAACATTTAAACTGTTTTTGGAGCCTGTACCAGTGACGGATCCAGGATTTCCCAGACGGGGTGCCAACCTTCAAGGTGGGGGCGCCAACCTATCATTTGGTCAGTATTTCCCCAAAAAACTGCATGAAAATGAAAGAATTCGGACCCAGAGGAGGGGGTGTCCCTGGCGCCCCCGTCAGATCCATCACTGTGTACTAAATTACATTTTGCAGCGTAATGAATTTGGAAAGAAATAAGGGAAATTTGAAATAAAATTTTGTGGTGTGATGAATTTGGAAAAACAATAAAGACGTACTGTGAAAACTGTGCATTTCTAAAAATAATCAGAAAATCAGCATTAACTTTACATTGTTTTTTAGTGTGAATGTATCCTGAACTATCCGTGCAGATGATTGGACTTTCGATTGTCCCATCATTCCTAGTAATGAATATGAACCTTTTATTGTAGCCTTCGAATGTGCAACGAAGTGCAGTAATAGCCCCGAGTGTGCAGCGTTTGTTGTGGTGAACACTCACCAGTTCATTTATCATGAAATGTGCTATCTAAAAAAGGAATGTCTGAATACCACTGAAAAGAACGATGTGACTCTACCTGAAAGGACAATCAGGTAAGTGTTTCTATCAAAATTAAGATGTCAGTTAAGTTCCAAGAGTAATTGGTTACGCAGAAACAAAACACTTAACTTGAAAAAGATGTAACACAAAAATAAAACACTTAACTTGAAAAAGATATAACACAAAAATAAAACACTTAATTTGAAAACTGAAATACTTATCATCCCCTTTCGTTACTGATCAGTTATGAAATCCTGAACAGTAGCTTTGTTTCCGAGATTTCTAAGAATTTCTGTCAGAAATATTTTTGAACAGAAATTTCACATTGTTCTTTACTGAAACAAAGACTCCATTTATCTGTATCGTGGGTTTACCTACTGGCATTTTGAAGGTTTTTTACGACTAAAAATGCAAATTTGAGATTTAATTTTTGGACTAATTTTCTGTAACATTGTTTCCATTTTTGACTTTTAAACCTGCTTTAAATTTTATAAAACTGGCTCAGATAACGCATAAGGAAGTTGTCGGCACCATAACTGAAGGAAAAAGCTCAATATTTAAAATTAACTCTTTTTCCGCCATTGTCACATATCTGTTTGCCTGTTTTTGCACAGCACACCATAGTACCTGAGCAGCTTGTGCATACTAGCAGCTTGTGTTCAAGATACATCAACTTTGTTTTAGACACACTATTTTCAGTGCTCTCATCAACCTTGTATTCTTCACTTTGGCCAGAAGTGGGCATGGCACCAGAAGTCACATGGCAGCTGAAACAGTGCTTTGAACTAGTACTGAGTACACCCCCCAGACTAAATTCATGGTTTAGATCTAGATCTATGTCTGTGGCTTAGATCTAGATCTGCAGCTTAAACCTAGATCTTAGCCACAGCTTAGATCTACATCTAAGCTATGGCCACAGATCTAGATCTAAGCTATGGCTACAGATTTAGATCTAAGCCACAACCAAAGGCTTAGGTCTAAGTCACAGCCACAGATCTAGATCTAAGCCATGGCTGCAGATCTAGATCTAAGCCATGGCCACAGATCTAGATCTAAGCCACAGCCACAGATCTAGATTTAAGCTGCAACTGCAGATCTAGATCTAAGCAACAGCTACAGATCTAGGTCTGTGTGTAGTTAGATCTAGTGATGCAGAACATGATACAAGTGCATACATGTACAAATATGGTAAGAGAGATATATGTGAATGTGGCTCTCAAGGGTACTTTTAGTCTTAACAGATATATTTGAGAATGGCTCTCTGGCCACACCAAAAAATTTTATGATGGCAGGGAAAGGGCTAATTGAGTTGGAGCAATTTTTATGAACCGTACCTTTTTAAATATTTATATTTGAACACATTTTTTGACACATTTTTCTAAATTTAGGCGAAAAGTTTGGCATATGGTATTTGTGCTGCAGTGAGATACAGTACATCTTTAGATTTCATGGGTTCTTAAATTCTATTTGTGTTTAAGAATTATTTGAACATTTGAAGCCAAGTTACAGCTCATTTTCTACATAACCCTATAGCCTGTATGAAATTTTTACTGAAATCTACCTCATTTGCTTTCATACTTACTTACATCATTACTGCTAGACATGGTCATATATTCTGCCAAAAACTCCAGCTTTCTTGTTTCTGTGCTCTTGCTGCGGTTGGTAATGCATCTTCTATTGCCTTTCAATTATCTCTTGATTGTAAAGATCTAATGTTTGGTTCTCCAGATAAGCTTCAGCAATAACATATTTCAATTAATTGTAGGTGTGGAAGCTGCTTTCAGTAAATCCTTTTTTGTATTAAGTAGGATGTCTAACTTTCCATAACCTTGCCTGTTGGCTTAAAGATGTAAGACAACTTGTAGAGAAAAATAAGAAGTTTTCTGGTTTTCAGTGGAGCCTTCAACAACTATTGTTGAAACATTGTAGAATGCTTCATTCATTTACACTAGGTTTAATTGTGGTTAGGAAATGAAACTATTCTGAAATGGATAAAAAAGTGAGTCATGCATTGTCCAATTCTATTTTTGGCCATTCCAATAAAGAATTCTGTTTGTATGATCATGTCAACGGTTTAAATAGCAATTTCAAAGGTCATCATGGTAAGATGTGAATTTCTCTTGTGAGTGAATTAGCATGAGTCACCTGAAATGTAAGTAGTGATGAAATAATTATTTTGGTAGGAATTTGTACAAGAAGTGTGGTCTGTCAAAATGCAGCTGAATCTAGTCATGAGGAACTTTTTCTGGATTCTTAAATATAGACTTGATCTACTTGTTCCAAAAACAAATCACTTTGTGAAAATTGAATCACTTAATACTTTTAAAAGTTTGGCACTGATAAAGATAAAGTGCTCAATTTTCTTTTATTTCCATCATTCTTTCATTTTAAGATAACAATATTTATTTCAAAGAAGTATTTCTGTTAGAAATTGTGAAGTAATCCTGTTTACATGAAGTGACTCAGTTTTGGAACAGGTACTCTGGATCATATTTGATTGAGCACTGGATTGCCCATATTTTTAGAAAATGGAAGTGTCCTTCTACAGCTCAACTTCTGGCAAAACTTTTTCTGCAGGTGACCTTCTGATCAAAAGTGGCCCTCTGTCATGGCCTTCTATTTACACTTTTCTGTATTCTGCATTTCTGGATTGTTCAGGAAAGTTTTAGACTTTTCTATGAACCTCAGGACATTTGTTTCTTCTAGAAATCTCTAGACAGGATGACTCTTCACTATAAAACCTTCATGAAATAAGAGGAAGTCATCAGTCAACCTGAGCCTTTGCCATATCAGAGCTCAAAGGATCACAGTAAGGTCAGATTAGTTACAATGGAACAGGCCATGCAGATGGCCTGGAAAAAAGTAGTAGAATTACACTAAACAGAAAAGTTAAAAACATTATGTGGTTGAATTGTCAGGAAACATACTGTGAATGGAGACTGCTGAGGCCTTCCCTTGCCTCTCCTGATAACAGAAAGAGTGTAGTTAAGAGGATATGATGACAATAGAATGAAAATTTTGCCTAATGCTGTATATTCACTTGGACTGCAAACAATATTGTCAGCTTGCTCTGGAACCACCTGGATTGTACCATTATTTGGTGACAAAGACATACTTTGCATCAATTTTAAGCTGCAATGTCTGTGCCTCTGTAATTTAACATTAATTATCTCTTTGCTATTTCAATGACTATCATGTTTCAGTTAGCAGCTAGTGATAATCTATTAACATTAATGTCTATCAGTTGCAGGGAACAACTCCATAGTCATATTCAAATACACTTCAATAACAATAGCAATGCACTGCATATGTTGCCTTGAAGAGGTATTCAGAAAGATATGTCGTTTGCTCTCAGTATTGCTCCGAAAATAAATCTTTAAATTATGCTACTGTATCCTTTTCCTCATGTAATACTGTTGTTGTGAGATTCTGCCCCAAATACCAGAAGGCCAGTACCAGAAGGCCACTTGAGCCAGAAGACCTGTACCAGAAGGCCACTTGCCACTTTTCTTTTTTTTTTTCAAATATCAAAATGAACTTTTAAAATAATTGTCAACACAATGCAGTCATGTTATTTGAAAGATGGTTCCAAAAACAGAATGAAAGGAAATTCCTAAAAATGCACCTCACTTGCAGATCGTACTCAAATCCAGCTATTGCTGCATTAACCTAGTAAGGCCCTTTGTCCTTTGCTGTCCTTCAATTCGATGTTTTCAACACAAACAGCTCTGACAAGAGTGCATACATGATGTGAACATATTTCAACCTTCCGTATATTGTAAAGTTTATTGGTTTCAGGGGAATTTATAGTTGCTAAGATATAACGCCAATCCTGTGCATTTATTGTCATTTTTTTCTCATTTCAGAAGAGGAGAACCAGGAGTGTGACACAGGGGTTTTCCCTCAAATCTTTGGATACAGGAGACATTACGGAGACTGTTATGGAACGATCTTGAACACTCTGTGCAAACACTGTCAGAATGCACAAAAATGTGCAATGACGATAAAAACTGCAAGGCGTTTACCTTCATCAATCCACCCCTGTTTCGTCTGCTACGTCCTGATTTTACATCTGCTCGAACTTGTCACCTAAAATCCAGCTGTTCAGAGAACACTTTACACAGGAACGTGTCAGGCGTATACACCTATTTCAAGGGCCTCGGTAAAACAGGCAAGTTTTCCTTTTCCTTTTCCAATTTCCTTTTCTGAACTTTGTCCGAATGCATCCTACTGAATTTCATCCACCCAAATATGGTGTTTTACAATCAGTTACCATATGGTGCCACTATTATCAATTTACATCAAATACATCTGAGCAATTGAAAAGCCTAGGTTGTTCTGACTTTTGTGAATAGATTTTTCTGTTTGATTTTTAAATGAATAATTCCAATATATATTTTGCGTATGATCAGTTTAGTCTGTGTGCAAGGTAGAGCAATGCTACAAAATTTCCAAACAATACTTTTTCTCAAATTTCCCCAGGAGCAACGGTTCCACTGCTTGTAAATACAACGGATCCTGTCACTGACAAGAATACTACAACGTGTATCACATCAGGTGACGTCAAAACATCAGCGTCCAATCCAGTGTACAGCGTCCAAGTGAATGACGTCACCACCAAGACCATGGAAGTACAGATCTATTATGGTGAAACTGTGGACAATGAGATGTGCAACCAACTGGAAAAGGTTTTGTTCACTTACTTCCCAAGTGAAGGTAGTTGTGGTTATTACAAGGAGTGTGCCTTGGTGTGGGAATGTCATGTAAATAGAATCTGTGAATTTCAGTGCTCTTGCCCGAGACATGGAAATGGAACTTGTAAATTTGATGTATTGAGAAATTTTTCAGAGGATGTGGAATGGACCATCTGTGATATCAGAGTATAAGTCCGTAAATTATCAAAATACCCTTCATTGAAAATCTTAAAGTCGGGGAACAACAATGCCTTTGGTCTTCTGATGACGTTTTAATCGAGTTTTTCAGGATAAGCAACTCTGACAGATGTCAGAACTGACAGAAAAAAATGCAATTTTTAAGACTAATTACAATTTAGAATTTAAATGTAAGGGTTATTTAATATTTCCAGTACTTGCTAGATTGTGGGTATATTGTCTAATAAACAACAGGAAGGATCTGACAGATCTTTCAGAAATGTGTATCGTGAAAATCTAGATTGACATGCAATACTGCTTAACTCTCGGTGCTTATATCAGAACATTTCAATGAATATCTATTTCCATCGGCTGGTTTTGTACTTAAAGTAAGTGAGCATAAATTAAAAAGTTCAATAGGAAAAGTTCAATAGGTCACAACAAGTCACTGTTTTGCATATTATGCGCTATTGGATTTACTATATTATTATGGCAAATAAAACCGCTTGGTTTTAACTTTCACAGGGTTTGACTTATTTATTTTAACCAGTAACATTTGATCCGGCTTCCAGATACTAAACAAAAATTCGTGGACTAGCATGAAAAAAACTTTATTCAGGGTGTTATGGAAAGATACTAACCACTGTGGACAAAATTGTCCAAGAGGTGTAGCTGAAGTCGCAGATTTGGCGAGATTTGCTGTCTTTAGGACATTTTGCTTCATAACTTGATGCAATAATTTTCAATGTCCCGAAACGAGTACAGAATTGGCCTTCCCTGTCTCCGATGACGTCCATTGTAATTAAATATTCATTGCATATTCTTCTGTGCAACAAGAGGATCAGTGAACGAATGAATCAGCCACACTGCGTAAATCAACACAGACGTAGGTGGTTCAAAACAATATTTAATGAATACAATTTTGAAATTTCAAACACACAAAGACAAAAATATTTTTGATCAAATGTTATCAATTTGGACAGAACAGAAGTTTTCCCTCAAAGAGTGGTCTTTGTAGGACCGTCTGATTTTTAGCACACACACTACTGTATTTTAATTACTTAATTTAATCAATGTTACTTTTTCCTATTTTGAAATGAAGTCGTCCAATTATATGAATTCAAAAATAGCCAACGGAACATGCTTGAAGGCTATTTCACAGTATGTTTTTACAAGTACATCAGTAGCACAATAGCTAAGGTTGTGAACTCATGATCGATAGCCTTTGAGTTCAAATCCTACCGGAATAATATTTTTGGAAAATGTTTTGTTGAATTAAAGATAACTTCTCTAATTCAAAATGATAAAAACTAATTGATACCATTAAGAATTGTGTTACATACCGGATGGATTTCTGTCAATACAATTAGATATATGGTTGTGTACATTTTACCAGGTGGCTCCTCGGATGTAGGTGAAAGGGTGCAAAGGTGCAATGACATGAGGGGTTAAGGGTGTGAGGGTGAAAGCGTACAGGAACACATGATCAACAGGTTTTAGAGCACAAAGCTACAAGGGCACAAGAAGGTGTGAGGCACAAGGGTATGAGGGCAATAGGGTGGGAAACCTTTCAAAACTGTTTTTTTTGGTCCAAATCGCATCTAAGTGCAGAAAGTTCAAGCAACAGCATGTAGGATTAAGAGTTCCACCACCTCAATGGTGTGAGGGACATGAGGGAACAAGGGTGCAATACATTTAAAAAACTAGGGTTTCGCTCATACTCCAAGTAAAAATTTCAAGCAAGTTTGAATTCTGTATTGGTTTAAGATGTCCCCATACTCCATGTACATTTACAGAACACCAAATCACATTGATAATTTCTTCACGCATTCCCAAAATTTTGAGGTAAAAAGCCTAATCCAAGCTCTTAAGGTTACTCTAAACGAGCCATCAAAAATGGGAAAGTGAAACGATGTAATATCATTGTGTCATTTTGAAATAAATTTGATTTATCTATTTTCATACTTAAGGTGTACTTACAACTGAATAAGTAAGTTTAGTACTTTACAAATTACATGTTCAGTAACCAGGTAGTCATCGAATTGGTAGGACCTTAATAGTTTCATTGGGATTCAAACGGTGCATAGAGTCTTCATTCAAGTTGGATGAAGTTTTCTTGAGCTTCGGCATGAAATTGATTCTCACGTCGATTATGTATGATATTTTCGTGAATAATAGACAAAAGGATCGATAAAAAGAATTATCCCTGCTTACGTGTTGCTTTTAACATTTTAATGATCCACAACATTGTTTTATATACGTTGTGATGTGTTAGGAGATGTTTCTGTACCAATTTTGTGAGAATTTGAACGCACAAATGAAAGATATTTACACAAAATTTTGGAATAACTTTTCTTGATGAAATGGCAACAAGCATCACCACTGAAAGAACTGTAGTTTGCCCGTTTAATTTCATCATGATTGGAATTACGTTTTTGGCTGCTCACGGTTTTATATTGGCAGGTAATAATACAAACATTTAATAGAATATAACTTTTGAATTGATTTAAATCATCCTGGAGATTAGGTCAACTCTCCTTGGGAACGGAAATAATAAACACACCAAGGTAATTTCTACACTTCAACTCATCATGGCCGCTTTGCTTATGAACCCAATCCATATTTTTCAAGTTGACTTTGTGTCCATCATGTCATGTTTCGTTCAAGAATTTTTTGGGTTCTGTCAATAATATGAGGCATTACCGGATGCACACATCTTGATTAAATTCCGTAAAATCTACATACCTAAAATATATGATTGATGAAATTTATGAACACTAAAGTATTGAAATTTAATTCAAGAGTTCAAGGGAGTAACAATCATTCGACCTGGACATTGTATTAACATTTCAGATGCTGTTCATCAAGATGGGATATTTCCTGATATTCCAAATTACAAACGTCTAATAGGAAAAGATTGTAGAGATGCTGGTACTGGTCTTGGTAGACGACAATTTTCAGGTAGTACGTTTAGAAATTGTGGTCTTTTATACTTTTCATCTTTGTTTTGAATTCAGTTTTTTCTCTCTTTTGTGGCATGTTTAGACTCCCATTAATGAGAACAATCCAAAATTCAATTCAGACATAATGACTGCTGGCAACTTGTCGGTAATTGTTAATTTTAGCATGAAGCGGTGCAGTTCCTCGGAAACAGAATAGACTGCCATATTTTATTATCATTCTATTATTCCAGCCTTCGACTGTGCAACCGAGTGCAACATTCATCCCAACTGTTCAGTGTTTGTTGTGGTGAACACTCATGTACTCAACAATACCAAGATGTGCTATCTGAAAAATCATCAATGTCTGAATGCCAGTTACATTGACATGAACGATGTGGCGCTTTACCTGGGAGGACAATCAGGTAAGGTCTATAAATTGAAGCTTGCATACGGAAGCTATAAAAGAAAATTCCACCGTAAAAAATTGGTCAGTAACAAAAACAGAACAGCAACACTCTTCAATACTCAAAGATGAGTCTCTCAGGTTAAAACCGCGTACCACGAATTTTTATCCTAAATATTTCGAATCAAACCATACCTCTCAAAAATAAAAAGATTGAAATTTAACAAAAATGTTATCCCAAAACGGACAACTGCACTCTTGGGAAGAAGATTTGTGGTAAAACGGTCCTGAAAAACATAGAATTGCAGAGAATTCAAAAATCCATATCTGTCTTGTACGATTCAAACTAAGCTATCCTTTGCATTTTTCTCATTTCAGGTGAAGACGACCAGCAATGTGACACCGGCTATTTCCCACAGATTATCGGATACAGGAGACATTACGGAGACTGTTATGGAAATGATCTCGGACAATCCGAACACACACTGTCAGAATGCATAAAGATGTGCAACGAAGACCAGCAATGTAAAGCGTTCACCTTCGTCAATCCATCCCTGTTTCGTTTGTTTCGTCCCAATTGGCCGACCCATAAGACTTGTCTCCTGAAAAGCAACTGCTCAGAGAATACATTGGAACGGCACTTGACTGGTGTTTACACCTATTTCAAGGATTTGACTGAAACAGGTCAGTGAATTTACCGCTTTAATTTGGTTAAATACAAAATTAAATGTACACACGTCATCTTTCCCTTCGTTCTTTCTGCCCGTGAGAACAATACAAAATGTATAGTTCTTTCTTTCACTGAATTCCGTATATTATTGCGAATAAATATATTGACTAAACTTAGTTTACATAAGTGGTATTCGCGTTTTTTCACCAGAAGCAAATCTGACAGATCTGACAAATATAAAGTGAAATTGGTAAGAATATCCTAATTTAAATTTAAGGAATATCAGAGAAGATCTGTATGAGATATTTCATTTTGTTGATGTCTTAAACAGATAAACGTTCAGAAACCTAATGTGATTTACAATCAGTACAACATCAACTGCACTGAATGATGATATTTCTGGTGATATTCAAATGAAACGACTGCAACAACTGACGTATGTTGTCTGCGCTGTGAAATTACGGTGTTGTCTAATATTGATCTCAGATTTTTACAACAAATTTTTGATAAAAATTCTAGAAACAACGCCGCTGCAGATTATAACATCAGCAGGTCCTTCAACTGACAACGATACATCAACGTGTATCACATCTGATGACGTCGATCCATCAGCATCTAATCCAGTATTTACGGTAACTATAGATGACGTCACCACCAAGTCTATGGCAGTACAAATTTATTATGGTGATACTGTGGATAATGCAATGTGTAACCAACTGGAAAAGGTTCTGTTTACTTATTTCCCAAATGAAGGTAGTTGTAGTTATTATAAAGAGTGTGCCTTAGTTTGGGAATGTCATGCAAATCGAATCTGTGAATTTCAGTGCCACTGTCCTAGAAATGAAAATGGAATTTGTAAATTGGATTTGTTGAGGAAATTCTCAGAGGAAGTAGAGTGGCACATGTGTGATATCAGAGTTTAGGTCCTGAAATAATCAAAGAACCGTTCAATCTAATTAAATTGCGACAGTGTTTGTTTTCATAATGTTTTTTTCACACAGCCTAAGCAAGACTCTCAAATAAAAACCATCTCAAACGTTAATGTTGAGGGAGCTAGTAGAGAACGCTTTGGTTCATTCTTAAACATTTATTACCGACCGCGTACTCAGTACGAGAGGAGGTAATAGTTTCACAGGTGTTTGTCAGTCCACAGGGGTGGGGGTACTCAGTCCAGCCTGGGGGGGTACTCAGTCCAGCCAGGGGGGACTCAGTCCAGCCTTGGGGGGGGGGGTACTCAGTCCAGCCTGGGGGGGTACTCAGTCCAGCCAGGGGGGTGCTCAAGCTGAATATCCCCTCCCCCACAGTAAAAGTCAGGCTGAGTTACCCCCCCCCAGTACAAGTCAGGCTGAGTTCACCCTCCCCCCGTTACAAGTCAGGCTGAGTACCCCCCCCCTCCCCCAGAAAAGTCTGCTATGCCGCAGTCGGTATGCCTCTTGCGTTCAAGCAGGAGGACTTTCTTGTTTTATGACATTTTATCTATTTTGTGAATGAGTTTACTTGGCTTTGTAGCTGAATATAAGTGAGGTAATTTATTAACTAAATTTTTAGTACCACCAAAGATCATATTTCAATAATAGATTGTATTACAAATAAATTAATTTGCTTTTCCATTTTCACAGGGCTTAACATTCTTATTTTAATTAATCTTTCTTAAACAGAATATAAGTATGCGAAGAAACTTTGCAAGTTTCCTATGTGCCCAGATCTCAGTCAAAAGGTCCCTCCATCTGATTGACTTGATTAAATACATGAACTCCTCCAATTCTGAACTCACTCCTCATTCGTAGCGAAGAAAGAAAGAAAAAAAAATCCTGGAATCTATGAATCTTCAAGAAACGACGCCTTCAATTAGAACGCGAATTCCTGTCAATGAGACACTCTCAAAAATATTAACTTACCTAATCGGGGTTTTCACAAACACACAAACTTGACGATACTGGTATTAGAGGCTTTCCTACGGCATAAGAAAAAATTCCAGCAACAAAATGTTATCCCAGTCAGGGTTGAACCTGGGACCTCTGCCACTGAAGTCTGGTGTTCTCCTTTCTGACCTAGCCAGGTACGTGTTACTTAAGATATCTTTTATTCCTGTATAACTGGAATCCTGGACTCAGATGATAATGTTAGAATCAATAGAACATGCCTGTATGTAGGTTTGCAAGTCTCAGAGTGACAATCAAATGTCATCTTCGCTCAGAGAGTATAGCATCTGACCTGAATGGCAGAGGTCCTAGGTTCAATCCTCAATGTGTTAACATTTTGTTGCTGTATTTTTTTTTACGTAAAGCCTCTGTTGTTACTATTGCCACGGTTTTTGGTACAATACAAAAAGACCAATTGAAGTTTTCACAAAACCCTGCCTTCATATCAAGTGGTTTGTGGCATCAAAAATGTCACAAATGTTCCACATTGACATTAAAGTTAGGCTGGTGGGAAAGCACATATGATAGGTGGACTCTGTGTTTGGACATGATTGGGTCCACTGAGTCCAGACCTAGCCTTCAGTAAGGTAATTTACAGTTACTAAAGATAGAATTTGGTTCTGGAAACAAGCTGTGCCCCCCCCCCCCCCACCATCTGGGTTTGAGAATAAAGTCTGGTGGAAGTTCGGATTTTTTAAATAGTCCAGCTTTGGCGTCGGCTCTGCATGACATTTTTCTTTTCAAATAGATTAAGTTTGTTGTAGTTGAAAAAAGTGAGTTTAATTTTAAAACTTGATACTTGACAAACTGCAGCAAGGCACTATTTTGCATTAAGCTGCATCAATATATTAATAATAATATACCACTGTAATCACAATGTATCACACAATATCAGTAAGCAAAGAAACTTCCGGACTTTCCCATGTTTCCAAGTGTCAGTTTTTCGACTCCCCTCTCGCTGATTTGAAAGAATTTCCTCTCACAAGTGGCATGCGCCAATACAATGTAACATGATTATCGTAACCCCTTCCTTAGATTTCAAGGATACCTCTTTTTTGAAAGCTTGGTGTTGTGAGTTGCAATACCAGTATTTCAAGAACAATTCCAAACTCTCAAAATAGCAGCATATATGTTTATAATTAAAGTTCTAAGGAATGCCAAAGCTCAACAAGGATGATTTGCTAATGATTTTGGGATGCGATTATTTTCCACTTTCCTGCATATTCTATTGAATAGTCCTACCACCGACAAGCGAAGCCGCCCCAAGGGTTTGAGTGTTGAATGCAACACATCCTCCAAAGACGCAATATCGAGGATGGGGAAACGCTCTCGATCTTATTACAATATGAACGTAAATTCCTACAACGAGACACAGTCACAATTTTCAGCCATCAAAATTGATTCTTTGTGATATTCTTTGGTACATCACAAAAAGAGCCAATAAAACTGTGAACAAATTGATCATCCGTTCTAGGCACGTTCAATACTTGTATGATTGATGAGAACAATACAATACAATAGTCGAGAGTCATGTGGAGAGTCATGGAAGAATGATTCTGACAAATTCGGGTTTTTAAGATCTGACAGAATTATCGTAATTTATCACAATTTAAAATTTTTAAGTAAAGGGTTATTTAATATTTCCAGTACCTGCTTGATTGTGGGTACTTTGACAAATAATTAACACAAACAACAGCAAGGAGTAGAGATCCACTTCCAGAGCTGTCAGATCTGTCAGAAATGCTTATTGTGAATAACTAGATTATGCAAATTGCGATTAAATCATTTGCGTTTGACTTTGTCTCTTACCCCTGGACATTTTCTGTGACTGGTGTGAAGACTGATCATTTTCGGGTCGTTTAATTGCAGTTATGATTCTTTCGATTTCCCCTCCTGGGAGTCCAAGTTGAAATTTCAGCGTAGAATCGATTTTCATATTAATTGTTAATGAAATTCAATGGTACGGCCGAAGACTGTCGATAAAAACACTGAAAAATGACTCCTTTGACATTTTACTCCTTCCAAGATCCGTGTGGTTTGCAGGCATATTCAGTGTTATCGGTGACGTGGTGGATATTTGTATAAGATGGTTACTTCCCACATTAAAAAGCAAGAGATTTTGCACAGAATACACTGGTTGCAATGCATTTAGATCTCTTGGATTAAACTGGAAGTTTTAACATGACCTTATGGATATGAGAAATCACTACATTACTGAAATTATTCTTTCCATTACGATTGGACTTTTGTCTTTAGCTGCATTCTGTTTCAGTAGTGCAGGTAATAACACATATAAGCATGAATTTGAAATAATAAAAAAAACTATTTTATTAATTTAGTAAATGAAAGGTCTGGAAAATAAAACATATTTTTACTGTTTCATGTTCAGCGGCCGTTGAACAAGATGGCTTCTTTCCTGTTGTACCAAACTACAGGCGCCTGATAGGGAAAGACTGTGAGCACCGCGACATAGATCTACAAGGTGGAAAATTCTCAGGTATTGCATCCAGAGAAGAGCGTTTTGACTCATTTGACATAAAAAAACGAATCTTTGTTACGGAGGAATGTTGTTTCTCATTGTCATCGTCATTATTATTATTGTCTCTTGATAGTTATCCGAATACTTCAAACGTCTTACCTACAGCAGTTTATTTAGTACTGTTTTCATGCATAGTTTTTCATGAATTACAGATGGTTGGCCCTATCTATGGCCCTTACATAGGCTAAATCTCCTCTTTTTTCATTAGAATTGTCAATTTGAAACGGAGTTTGACTGATTTGTCTGAATCGGTCAAATTATTGTATGCCCTTGGTGTAATCTCACACACGGCGATCGGGCTTTTCACAAGCATCTGCCACTTTTCCCGGTACAGTAAAGCGTTGAAAATATTAGCTGTATAGAAATTCCACTCTACGTGAGTTGTACATTTATTTCGAAAGAGGGCATCCATAGCACCGCAATATATCCATCAACTCGGTATGAAATCAGTGTGAATTGAAATGATCGGCACACTGTGACAGGCGACAAGAAGAGAAATGTAATTTCACTTTCACACTCAAATTACTCTTTTCTAATGAAGTGTCCAAGAAATTTGTTAAGTTATTATTCAGATGGATTGGCAAATATTCTAACAGTTGAAGTCATAGCTTCGTTTTATTACCAGGATTCGAAAATTCCAGCTTCAACAAAATTATTAAGGACAAAATCAAATGTATTATTTGATTGTTGACTTCGTGTTATTGTTCATCTGATAATTATCAAATTTCTGAAGTCCTAACAGCTGCGTTTGATGAGTTAGTTTAAAGATGTTAATAATTATTGTTGTTTTGGTAAATTGTGTCTTTTATGTGATGGGCATTTCTTTCGATGACTAAAAATTTTTATCGTTTATTTTTGCTGGATAGTTAAGAGTCAGCTTAGTGATTACTTAGGAGGGCTCGTAACATCCTGTCTCAACAGATGAGCCCTTGGCAGTTTTATGATAATTAGGCCTATTTTGAGATGTATTCATTGGTTGGAATTTGTTTACATGAGTTTACATGACATCATTTATGTGCCAGCAATTGGGTCAGCAACGCAACTTCATTTTTCAAATTTTAATTAAAAAGGTTCTGAAACTTTGACAAATAGCAAAGATAGACACAATGATTTTAACAATTATACAGCCATATAGGTATAGTAGTTAAGATATAAATAACTAAAAGTAAATAACATGAATTAAACAATCACACAAAATTTTTAGGCCAGAAATAAAAAATACACACATTTTTCACCCTGAAGGAACAGCAAAAATTTCGGACTGAAATGACAATATCAGTAATTTCTGACCTATTAAAGTCAATGTGTGAATTTTTTCCGGGATTTTTCCCTTGGAAAATCTGAAAATATCAAAGACATCTGAGCATCCAATTTGAAAGTTATTACATAGATTGAAAGGTTTGTTTAGTGTAATTTTTTGCCAACTACTATTAAAAGTTTGTTGTACAAGGAATCAAAGAAAATTAACATTTTGTCTAAATACATCTTTTTTACTGATCAGTAATTTCTGACAACTGCATATAAATTGGTTCAAACTGGTTCAAACAGGCTTTATTGATCACTAATTTCTGACTCTCCTACTGTTACTATTGCAAAGCCCATTGAAGTCAATAATTTCTTACACATTGTCAGAAATTACAGAAGAAAATTTAGTTGTCAGAGTTAGTTGATTGGGCATTAGTCAGAATTTTCTGAACATGTGCTTGTTTTTGTTATTTTAAACCTACTTCTAAATTGAAAACTTCAAATATGACTATGTCATTTGGTGCACAACACAAATATACAATTTTTATTGCAAGAATTACTTTTGTACAGGGACCAGTGGAGGCTGCACCATTCAAAAACTGAAATTCCCATAGACTTACATTGTAAAGACTTTGTCAGAAATTAGTGATATCTCCGTTTTAGTTCGAAATTTTTGCTGTTTCTTCAGGGTGTTTTTGCCCCAAATCGTAAGCACACACTTTCTATCTCAGCATTTGAGTGCGCAACCATGTGCAACAATCAGACGAAGTGTGTAGCGTTTGTTGTGGTCAACACTCACTACAACGAGAATCAAAAGATGTGCTATCTGAAAAATTAATGTTTGACTACCAGTTACAGCGACAAGAACAATATAACTATTTACCTGAAAGGCGAATCGGGTAAGTTGTACAATGATATCTTAAACAGTACACATTTGTTTTAACAATTCCAAATCAGTGAAGTAATCCGGCTTGTCACAATCTCAAAATAATGTCAGAATTAGTGTACGAGGAAGTCTACATTAAACATGATTGATGCTTCACTTCAAATACCACTAGAATCATTAAAATCCTAACAAGAAGCCCAAGGGCTTTATGCAGAGCTGTTGTTGCTATTTTTATTTTGGATGTTTGAATGACTTTGATTGTATTTTTGTAAAAGTTCAACTTCTATGGCTTTTACATAGCATTGGCCCCTCGCCT
>JBCAUG010184011.1:0-19769 GCA_038406175.1 Haplosyllis leylae | reverse complement strand
GCAATTTGAAGTTCACCATTCTGAAGAATGAAGTGATTAATTATATTTTTTCATATTAGTTTGTTACGTCATTTAAGGTTTTAGACAGAAATTGGAACACGCTGAATTAACAAACTTCTCATTGATGGCAATGGCCGCCAAAGAAAGAACTCAGTTTCTGATGCAAGAGAGGGCGCTTTTTAGGATTCTCTTCACTCTGCGGTTCTGTCACGCTTTAACCTCCTGTTGTAAGCATTAGATCTAGTCGTTTAATTGACTCGCTCCTTAGCTACAATTTTTGGGTTGCAAATTAGATAACATAGATAAAACAAAAACTCACGGACTCAAGTATAATCCATAATTATGTCCTCGCCACTTTTTTCAAAAGTTTTGTTCGGGGCCCACCAAATGTTGGCCATCTGAAATTTGAACTCTCCCGTCCAAAAATGAAAAAAAAATAGATTTGATATGACAACTGCGACATATTTTTATGAGCCCTAGTCTTTGGGTGAATCATTCTAATCTGCAATGACGAACATTGTGGCGTCGTCCAAAGTAATTACGACTTTTAAAATGAAACTTGAGAGGTAATCAGAATTGATTTCAAGAATTCTAACGAAAGAATGTGTCATTTACTGTTCCTATTTGGCAAGTCGTGCAAAGATTTTGGATTTGCATTGTTGATGGTGTGAGAAACTTGCGACTAATAACTTTTTTTTTTATTAAACTAGCCCATTTTGAGGTAATTCAAAATTTGACGACGTTCAATTTATCTCTCCTTCTCAATAACAATCGGTGGGGGTCGGAGAGGGAGTTAGACGTAATCCGATTACAGAGTTCCAACTCTTTTATCTCAAACTATACATGAGAAACAAGGGATACAATTGGCACAATTGCCGCAAGATTTGCGCGGTTTTTAAGGGATTCTTGTAATACTGAACACTTCGTGAGACATAAAATGAATATTTTAGATGCACCAGCACTACAATATCATGCCTCTAAACGAAAACTGTTTACAAATAAACAGAAGTTCGTCCCCAATGAACGGTATATATTTACCGACACCAATACCATCAGCTTCTCGATTTCAATTTTTCTGTGTATTATGCGATAAATTATTCATTTCATTTTCTGGTTCCTTTCATTTGTGGCATCAACAGTATCACTGAGCAAGTCTCGTTGGCCAAACAGAGCTGTGACATTGTGTTGTGATTCAACATATGAATTTTGTTGTTTGAGAGTGATGTTTAAATTTCTCTCCATAATTCTCATGTGCATGTAAATGGGTCATTTACTTTTTGGTTACGTTTGCTATTAAAAGTTCATAGATCTATTTGACGTGGGGAAATACAGGAGCGAGACTCAAAATAATTTGTCTGTGAAATAAAGCCATTTTCTTAATAATTACAGCAATTAACTGTACAGATCCAAAGTGCATAGAGAACAGTACCTTGGTTGTCTTTGGTTACTCCCTCGGAACCATCAACTCCTACTTTTGCCACACGGGTTATTACTTTTCCGGCACCAGTGAGACCATACTTCGCATAAGCTGCCAAACGGACGGGAACTGGCTGAGTGACAATTCCAGTCTCAATTACACAAACATTGAAAAATGTGAACGTAAGTTTTGTTTTACAAAGGATGTTTTTTTCCAGATAAGATGAATAGGTGTTTAACATCAAAATTATTATTGATTTGCTGAAACTGTTCTTGGTGAATTTGCAAATATCCACATCCACATTTGGAAAATTAAGTTTTTTAAAGATTTTAATGTAAATTTAAAGTTGTTTTTCTTTAAACTCGCACCATTGTACTCTGTCATCCTGGTACTTTGAAGTATTTTATTACCGCCCCCATGCGAAGGATGAGGGATAGTAATGTTTTCATAGGTGTTTGTCTATTAACAGGGTGGAGAGGGTACCCCCTAGGTAAAACCGAGAAAATATCGATGTTTACTATTTGTCTAGAAAACAATGAAGACTTATGAAAACTATTATGTTCGAGGTAAATTTGAACTTAAATAGCACTTCTTTTTTGATGATATAACTTAAGTGATTGTTTTGAACACATTTGTTCATTGAAAAAAGGTGCTGAAACAGCAACATCGCGAGAAAATATTGAATCCGTCACATACAGTACAGAGACACCCGTCTTTGAAACAACAACATCCCAAACAACATCCGCAGCAACACCTTCCGAATCTCAATCATCTGTTGATGTTCCTTCATCAAGCGCTACAGATTTTGGCACCACAACAATTACCAATAACATCGGCACCACAGACGATCAAGGCACAACAGGAATAGATGTCACGTGTCAGCCGCTTGGCTCAGGTAAATCTTTCTCATCTCTTAAAAACAGTTAAAAATAGAAATTACTGACGAGACAAAAGGTAGATATTTTGTGGAATGTTAAACAGGAGGGAAATATAAATAAAACTTTTACAGTTCCAACCCGCGTAAGTACAATTGGCACCAGTCTTAACTTTTCGTTTTCACAGAATCTTGTTCTGGAACAAGTGATTCAACAGCAGGGGCGGATGTTTCCTCTATTGTAACAGATGATACCAACGCCACCGTCAGTTCAATAAATGCATCATTGACAGAACAAACTCCGGAAGAAACAAGTACAACTTTCACAATCGAGGAGACAACAACTTTGGGTAACACTTTAGATAACGCTATTCTCACCACTACTGTCTTGTATAGTAGCACTGATGAATATGCACGCTAAAATCTATGTCTAAAATTATTCACGTTGATTTTGTTTTCTTCAAAATGGCAAGATTCATCATTAATTTCTTTGCTATTACTTATAATTTAGTACCAACATCAAAGATAGTAGATGTTAATTAGGCAATGATTAATTGAAATGATAGTGAAAATGGTGGATCTAATCTAGCAATGAAACTGTCACAGTTCTTGCCCTTCAGGAAGGTTAATTTTTCAACAAAAAAAACAACTAGCCATTATTTAAAATTAAATCATGTTATTATTTCCAAATCTTACACTGTGAAATAAATTTTGTTCTCAGAGCCAGTGAATTGTGATGGCGAACCCAATTGGGTAAAGTTTACGGATTATGTGATAGAAGGCCGCAGTCCCGGGGACCGGGCTGTCTATGTCTGTATGGTCGGCGTAAAATTCGTAGATGGCACCACTACTCGATCGGTTGTTTGCCAGTCGGATGGATCGTGGGAACAACTGTTGGAGGAACCAGAATGTAACTAAACACCTGATTATTTTGATTTAGAAATCATCTAGATCCTTGGCATTTTAATCTGAAAACATTACTTCATTACCAGCAATTATCACCAAATATGGCCGTCCAGTTAGCCAATGACCTTTGTTCTACCCCCCATTTGTTGTGGTGTTAATGAACAAAATAGCATCGTGAATTGGTATCCGTGCAAATTGTTGGACAGCCGAAAGAGCGATCACTGCTAGTAATGAATTTTTAACACAGCGTGGTTGCATTTGACAATAAATATTTGTTTCCAATAGATGTGAGATGTGAGGAATTTGATACAGAAGCTAATCCTCTACCGGACGGTGTTGTCATGGAAAAGGAAGGATACAGACCCATCTATGACTCACGGAGAATATTTTCATGCGAAAGCGATACGGCCAAATTCTCAGACGGTCTTTCGAGAAAAGAAACTTTGTGTTCAGCCAAAGGCACATGGACTCTCTTACCTGGAAGCTGCCAAGGTTTTCATTCTATTTAGATGTAATTAATATTAGACCAGGATTTAAAGCTATTATGCGTGTATTCTGTAAAGCATTCATTCCTAAGGGCCCGTTTACACCACATTACTGAAAATAGTGAGCTCGTGTAGCCAAGGTATTATGTAAACAAACGAGCATCATGTTATCTCTTAAAAGTTCTCCCAACTTCATATATGGTCATGCTAAAAGAGTGTGTCTGGAATAAAGCATTTACATTAGGCCCAACCTATTTATATACCCTACAGAGGTACGACCTATGAGATGATGTAATCGATAGGAATAGCTAGTAATGAGTGTCAGCGTCAATACATAGGCAATGCCGAAATCACGCTGGCGATACAGCTCTCATTGAAAATAATAGTCTCCAGAATAGATTGTAACCTCATTCTGGAATGAATCTATTTGTTTCCATCGTTGCCAATGAAACCAATATCGCCAGCGTGATCGCAGCGTTGACTCTGCGTTGATGCTGCCGCTTGGTATAAACTGGACCTTAATGGTTGTTCACAGAGCAGCGATGTATGCCCGCTATGTTCGTATCGAACGCTAACATGTCTGGTTCGTCAGTGGATAAAGACGCGATCATAAACTACGAATGTTCTGTCGGACACAGCTTCTCGGACGGCACTACTAGAAGACGAGGAGAGTGCGCCGGTGGAGCTTGGAATATTGATGCAGATACATGTTCAGGTACTTCATTAAAATAAAAGAATAAAATAAAATACAAGAAACAATTTTTGAAATTATTCTAGCTTGCAAGTTAATTTTTGTAAATGATATCTTTTTATTTTCACTTCATTTTCGTTTCAGTGAATTTTTGCCCATGGTTATCTTTGCCTACTCACGGTTTTCTGACTACTTTCCAAACGGAATATCAAACAGTGGTGGATATCACATGTAAAGTTGGTTACATTATGGCTGATCTTAACACCACCAAGACTGTAGAGTGCCTTGAAACTCAGCAGTGGAATGACTCATACTCTAATTGCACGGGTAACTGTAACGCAGCAGCGCATTTCTTATTTATCAAGTTGCCTTATTTTGGATCTGAATGTTTGTTTGCTGTAATTCATAGCTTTGTTGTGTTGAAATAATTGTTTTTCCCGCTGTTATTCTTTGATATATATCTTCTTTATATCTTCTTTAAGCCGTGAAATGCGCCACAGCACCTGTATTACAGTATGCTGATCCACCTGAAGGCACAAACACCGGTGGACTCAACTATGGGGCCACAGTGCATTACGAGTGTGATAAACTAACCAAAGCCAAATTTGAAGATGGAACTGCCACAAAAACGATACGATGCACAGAGCATCAGCTGTGGACGGAGATGAATTTTACGTGCTCGCGTACGTTCCTGCTTCAAACGACAAAAATTAAAATTGATAATATCAGTTTCAGAAATGTGAAATAAAACTCAGTAAAAACAACGCGAGAGAAAAATTGTCTTTAATATTTGGTCACCCATCGATAACATTGAAATTCTTTGAATAGAATATTCTGCACTTCACTCGAACTTGTAGATTTACAAAGACAACGCCCAAAGACGCTCCCATATTTGTAATTTATGAGATATGCTATATCACAGCCACAAGGTGTATTCCGGTTCCGAATATTGAACACGCTACCCCGGACAGAAGGGCGCCCACAGACTTCGACACACAGATAATGTACTTGTGCGATCCGGGATACAGATTCACAGATGGTTCCTACAACTCAAAAAATGCTACCTGTCTTCACACAGGTGAATGGAACACAAAAGGGCTTACTTGCACAGGTACACGATAGATGGGTGAATCATCACTGAAATGACTTGCAGTTATGTGTTGTGATGAGTGGCCCTAATTTACGGTTTCGTTTTTGTTTGCAGAAATATTATGTCTAGATCCTCTCAACGTGACTCATGCTCAGATTGATACCGACAGTATCAAGTACGACACGAATGTAACAATAACCTGTGACAGGGGCTACCAAATAAGCGGGCTAACAAGCGACAGCACCTACTGCAACGTCAGCGAAAAGTGGGAGCCATCTCTGCCACCGTGCGATGGTAATTTCGTTCTTTTAATGCTTTCAATATTCAATATCCATGCAGAAACGCACATTCATGAATTCTCGGAGTCTCGGGTGAGGAATTTTTCGTTTTTCTTTCACGGAACCAGTACCTTCCCTCTTTATTTTCCACCTTACTTGAAAAAATCATAGTAGAACACCACAAAACTGAAAATAGGTTTTATGATTTCCCTCAATGACCATTAATAAACGAAGGAAATGGCGCCAGATGATTAACATTTCAAAATATTTTATAATTTCTAACCGATAGTTCTGATTAATATAATGGATTATCTTTAATATAAATTTTAGTGATCCGATGCCCGTATCCGGATTACTTGCCTATGGTAGCGGGGACGGAGGCTCAGACGTACGGATTCATCGAGACGTTTAAATGTCCGTACGGCATGTGGTTTGGTAGGGATCAACTTACACACATTGCTCGATGTGGCAATCCAGACGGGTCGTGGATCCCCAACATACCACTTTGTGTCCGTAAGTCATTCACCGTTGGATATTTCTTTGAATAGTGTTATTATTTTTGAATTAAACCACTTGATCGGGCATTTCTGGGCTTAATACATTATGTTAAAATTATTTAAAATTCTAATAACCAACCCAAACATTAACTTTTTTTACTTTCAAACATTTTGCAAAGAAATGCTAACGTTTACATATTTGTTCATCCATTGTAGCTATTCAGTGTCCACCCATTCCTGTTTGGGAAGGCATCGAACTAAACTCCACTAATGACCATATTTATGACGTAAACACGATTGTAAACTACACGTGCACATCATTACCCGAGGGTCACGCAAACACCGGGCAATACCTCATTGCTATGTGTTCTGAGACGGGACAATGGACACCGGGTATTATCTGTTATGGTAAGTGCACCACACCCCTTATGACTAAGAAAAATTTCCCAGGAGTCATAAGATATATCTAGAATAGAAAAAGTAAAAATCAGTGCAAGAAAGCACGTAATCAAGGGACCCACCCACCCTGGCTTTCAATCTTGGGGCAGACTATCACCCAAAGTCCAAAACAAGAGTATCAGTGACCCTGAAAAGTGACTTACGTTCTCAAAATATTTTTGAAGATCTTTGATATATAATCAGAATTTTTAAAAACTTTTGTAATTGCAATTGTTTTAGATAACTCCACCATTGTCAAGGACACAACCACTGTTGATGCTGAAGGGTCAGTTGCTATTGGTACTGTTATCATCAGCAGTATCATTGTTCTACAGAGCCTCATTATCTTGTCGGAATTTCCATTAATTGCTTTGCAAATGTATGAAGCATTTAATAACATCCGATACGCGAACTTTTGGAAATAACGTGTGGAAGGCTTGAAGTGGGAAATATGAGAACTTAGTACTGGGTAATCAGTGACTGAACGAAACGCACTTTGCCGTTTTGTAAATCCAGCGCTTAGGTTAAAAAATATCATCAAATGCTGAATCCGAGCTGTTTATAGCAATCATAGGATAAGCGATGTCCTGATATAAAAACAATCTAAGGAAATAGATGTCGGACAGGCTGACGTGGCTTGACAAACGTGAAATTGTCAATATGCGAAGAATAATATAAACATGATTGTTCGTTTGAAGATACGCCAAACCTCGGAGTTTCAGAGGGACTTTTCTTTACATTCGTGATTAATTTTGAAAAGGGAGCATGTTTGTAGTCTTATCCTATTTGTTTGATTGACAATAAATTTGTTACCATATATGGGCTTTCGAAACTGTAGTGATGAGTTAAATTAGAATAAATGTCAACATACATATCACTGCTGAACGAGACAGCTCAGGTCTATAAATACATTTATGGTGACGATAAGTAAGACAGTTACGCTACAACTTGGTTTCGATTCCTCATTGGTGCACGACTGTTTGAAGGTCAAAGGTACTTGTGCCACGGTAGACTATCTCGATTTTTGCGCGAGTCTCCGCATTCCGAAAATATATATAGAAAGAACAGTAAAAATAAAGTATTTTTTCTATGTACCATTTATTATTCCTTCTTAAAAACAAAATTAACATTAATTAAGCAAACAAAATATATACTCTGCTTAAATAGTGATATGTATTTAATGTGGTGTCTTTATCACATTCTTTGCTTGAAATAAAGGCGTAAAATACATAAATAAGAACACCATGCAAGCGGAAAAATTAACAGATGAAATAACGAAGTGCAAATCTACTTGGATAATATCGTTGTGGAGACAGGGTCATGCATTAGTGAGACTTTCATGTAGCAGAACGAGCATAAGATCAACCATACAGTCTGAGACAGAAGTCGGAAGCTGGTAATTTTCCCCGAGTTTTTCATGCAACAAGGCAAGGTGTGGTTGTAGTCTGTCCTGCCAACTACTCGCCACACTGTCACGACAAACTTCTTGCATTTGTCTCCTACAATTCCAAAGGTTCGTGACTAAACCTGCTTTTAGCCCTGATGTGTCCGTTGCCACAGGACCTTGACTTGTGACTTCACTGCTGTTAATGGCAGAATTTTTCTTACTGAGATCCAGAACAGTATCATCTGCAGGCGGCATCTCGGTTCCCTGAAGCACCATTACATTACTTCTTGATTCGGAGTTGTCCGCCCTAGACCCCGGCTTTGTATGCAACAAACCTTCAAGTGTGTTGTTGGGATCGACTTGTACCGCAGTGGAATTCACGAGGTCGTGGCTCTGCAGGGTGGATTTCGCACGAAACATGTCTCTCAGTTTCAGAAGACCTGGATTCTGGACATCTTTTTCTTGTGGAGGTGAAATTTTAGGCTGACAGTGAGTTGTCCAAATGTCCATAGCATCGGTTAAAGCTTCTTCTATTGTCCTAAATCCACCTTTCTCTGTGGGGAGGCCCAGTTTGTCTTGGTAATTCTTTGCCCAAATGGAAGCTGATGCAATGACTTCTTCGACTTTGTCAAACATAGCAAACATTGTCGGGGACACATGGCTCTTCAGAACCTCAGGCGTAACAACATAAAGAGGTCTCAAGAAGGGGTTTAATTTGTCTAATTGAGATTGCGACCAACCAATAAAGTAGTTGTTTCGGTGTCGCTGTAGCCATATGAGAAGCTGGTTCACGATTGAAAGTTCGGGTGGCAACGGTGCGAACAGCATACTATTAGTCACTTCTGAAGCAGTGCTGTGTGTTGGCCTCTCTAATCTAGAGAATTTTGAGTGAAGATAGCCATCATGGGGTATTGAGTCTTGAAACGCAAAGCCAGTCTTTACAGGAGTAATACCATATGGAACGGTTTCTCCAGCGACGGCAATGTGTCTGGGGGCAAAGTTATGTTTGTAAATGTCTGTGTCTACCGCACCACTGGTTGGTGAAGGAAGACTAGCACATCCAGAGTCATTACTTTGCTTGCGTTTTCTGGAGCCATGCAAGTCGGGTGGAAAATCAACAGTGTGATAGCGCAACATTGGTTCTTCACACCCGAGGGTCGGTGAAGAGTTAGCAGAGCGTGAGATAAATTTTCTAATGGGGCTTGTGATTCTATCCAGCCGCGGTCCTGGAGAAGAAGTTGTACTTCTAAAGTCACTTGTATCATCAAAATTGGAGCTGCACACGGATTCAGATCGTTCCACCAATAAGGAAGGCGTTTTCACTTGTTCATTGTTCATGTCCATCTGAGCTTTGACCACATTGTGCATTTTATACCTGCCGGAGAATTCTTTCCAGAGGCGGCCAGCTTCTTGTTTAACCTCGCACAGGGAATGGAAACCCCCTTCGTTGGGAGGTTTCACCAGTCTATCTCTAAACTCAACTGCCCACGAGGTTTGGGACTCCATTGCAAACTGCAGATTTGAATCGTATTTCATAGCGTTACGATGACAATATTCTTTGTACAATTCTCTTGTTACTGGCATTTTAGGTCGAACAAGCGGATCGACTCGTTTCAGCTGATCCTCCGTCCAGCCAAGGAAGTAGTTGTTCTTGTGGCGAAGTACAGTTATTCTCACTTTGTCGAGTAGACTGAGCTGTTGATCAATCAGACTGGGAAATAAGTAAGACAATCCTCTTTCAGATTTCCTGTAATCATTATTTCTTCCCCCTGAAATATTTTTCTTTATTTGAGAGGCGACACTTGCAGTATCGGTGGCAGCGGCGGAAGGTCCGTAATAATGCAGGGAAGAACTGACGTAGTTGTCTCTCACTGGAGGAGGAAGAAACTGCTGATGTGCTCTGTAAGGTTCAACAGGATAGGCCATTCTGACGGACTCATCCAGCGCTGAAGTGGTCGCAGCGTCCTCTTGACTGTTCAAAGTAAACGGGATTTCTTCCTTGACTCTGACCATGGAGATGTCGGAAATTTCCGTTCCACCTTCTTGATTAATCTTCCTTACATCATTGACAACAATGTCAGTCAGCCCTGTTGACAGGCAGTTTCCAAGTAAGGAGTCCCTACTGTCATCGCAACCACCTAGGGTGTTCTTCATAAATCTCATGACGCTGGCTGGTTCAGATGCTTTGATCGCATCTGTTCTCTGATAGATAAGAGTTGTATCTTGATTGTATTTTAGAAATTCAGCCGAAGGGACAGAAAACATGTTATCGGCTGGATTTAAGTTTTGATCCAGCCCGGCGCTCATTCGTCGGGCTTTGTACTTTGATTTGGGATTTGGATATCTGGCTTGATGACTCTTGTAATTTTCGCTGTGTTTCCTCCACAATTCCGCAGCCACAATCTTCGCTTGACATAATCCTAAAATGTTAGAATACAATTTAAACATAGAAAAAAAAATTTTGAATTGATAAATGAAAAAGTTTATAACGTATTAATGAACTTTCAATAGTGAATTTAAGAAATGTTTGTACCTGAGAATCCTCCTTTATTGTAAGGTTTTGCCAGTTTTTCCCTGAATTCTTGGGCCCAATCAGCGTCGGATTCTAAGCAATACTTCAGCTTCACATTTCGACAATATTCACTTCTGTAATCATCAAGTACAAGAAAGAACAGTCAACAAGAAGAATAAGTCAGTGTGTGATTGAAACTTTAATTCCAAGTGAGGCGTTTAATCTTTTTATAGATCTTAAGTTTCCTTGTTTTTCTCCCTTCCGCATTGCAGCATTTGAAAAAGAACAAGAGATATGAGCGTTGACAAGAGGGATAGGCATCTGTTGGGAGTTAAGAGTTGGTTTCATTTCTGGACACTACAGAACAACTGTCACAAAGGGTGGGGCTAACTTCCGCCTGGAGGGAGGAAAAAACCCTGTCAGGCATGTAGAATTATTGGGAAAAAAGGCATCTCAGTGTCTCGCCTGAGACACATTCTTCACAGTGCTACCCGGCAACTTTTCTATTTTTAACTGGGCCTTCCGATATTTCAAAAGTAATAATAAATCTATCGGGGAAAAATAAACTCTCAAAATTATTCCCGAGTACACGACGCTTACCTGTTCATATGCATCTTGTAGAGGTCTGGGGTGATGGCACAGATTGGACGTAAAGCACCGTTCACTTGTGACAGTTGGTCCTCATTCCAGCCCACAAAGTATTTGTAATCGTGGCGAGCTACCCAGATTCGTGCCTTTTCCAGCAGGGAAAGTCCATCCGAAGGTGGCGGGAATAGGTATCGCATCCCTATCAGCTTACGACCGCCCATCTTTTTGTCCTGACTGTTACCATTAAGAGGTTGATTAGACAGACCTGTTGATATGAAGGCATTTGTGAATAAAAGTGTTCATTAACCAAGTGTGGAAAGAGAGCGAGCGACAGTCCAACCGCGCAAAGCTTCGTCATGACATGGCAGAGTGAAGGTTGTGGAAAGTTTCGATTACGTTTAGTGCCGTGTCTTGGCCTTGGTGAATTTACATTTTACACGACCACGCTCGCTTGTTTACTGAGGTCATTGCTCCCAAATTTTGGTTTCGAACTCTTTGTTGCTTAGTTGTGTTACACATATTCAGAGGAACAGCATAGCCGTGACAGTGCTGAGTCACCCCTCCGCGTCCTATACGGTGACTCTTCTGTGAAAAGCCTTAAGTCACAAAAAGTTCCTTTGGCGTCCCTTTTTCAAGCTAATTGGTTTATTGCCATGAAATAAATTTGTTTGGCCAACCGTTTTGCAAACTCACTGGAAAAGTTACTAGGAAATTGAATTAGGTGTAAACAATTGGGAAAATATTGCACTAAATTTTTATGTAGTAACATAGCGATAGCCAGCCAACCATTTTATTTCAATTACCAAAATACGGAAATATCAATAATGAGACATGACTTTACCTTCATATGGCATAGGTGGAGGAGGTATAGACTGAATGGATTGTCCATCAATTCGGTTTAAGCATTCTGCGAAGTTGTTAGCGTTGTTTCCCAATGAACCTTTGTCGATGTTTGTTTTCTGATTCTCACAAGGTGAAATCATGATAGGCTGCGCAGTGTCACTACCAGGATCCTCATCCTGATGCAGGTGGTGAGTTTTGTGGAGAAGGATGTCCTCATCCACAGGAGTGTTCGCAGGGTATGGTGGGGATCCAGTTTGCCCCTCCGCATGCCTCGGGGAAAGATCTCTGTCGTACATAATGCCGTTGCTGCTGGTGTCATGCAGACCATACCATCCTAGCATCTCATTGATGGTGCTCCGTGCATAGCTCTGCAACAAGAAATACAAAATACATGGCGGTTCAGACAGCATCGGGCTTTTGACGCGCAAAGATTAGCCACTGAACTGTGTGTGGCTAAATATTACTTCCTAATATTAACATACTTTTAAAATGCACACTGCTCAAAACCATGGCTGTCTAATTTCCTCAAGTTAAAAGAAGCATTTGGAAGTCCCCAACAGGCTTGCTACCAAAGTGGTGATTGTCCTATCTCAATTTTGAAGAGCTTTAAAAATTCCAACATTTAATATATCTTCTCCTGTGTCGTCACAAAATGTCCGTTTATTTAGAACTGTGCAACTAGGAAACAAAATGTCTTAAAGTAGATCTAGATTATTCCTCTAATAAGTGTAAGAATATTGATTGATTTCCCTAAAATTGAAGTGAGAAGACTAGTCACACCGCTAACCTATTGGATGCCATCTTTACTTGTGAAGTGTTCGCTCCCACGTTATGTTGTGGCTATATACCTGAGTGAGTGTTCAATTTATGAGCGGAGACTTCGGCATTCGCGCTCCTACACTCCGCATATCGTACGCGAAGCAAGACACCGAAATGTGAAATCTAAACACGCTGTTTACAAGTTGAGTCAGCAGTGGAGATGGAAGGGACGCGCACTTGTTTGGGTCTAGATTTTCCATTTCGGTGTCGCGTGATATACCGGTAAATCACATGTTCTTTGTCACAAGATAAGTCCACATATGGAACATAATGCGTTTAAGGCTTGTGACAGTCATATCGGAAAGGATAGTCATCATCACATGGTTGTCCGTAAATCTGGCATATAAGAGGCAGCGATCACAAGATGGTGCAATCAGAAACCGCGTTTTCTTTTGTCAATAGGAAACTGAGTGCTTTTCCTCCGGGAGCCATGAATGCCAAAACATCAATGAAGTAACTGTGTGGGATGTGAATTTTCATCGGCACAAAGTCATATGATATTAGGCGACATTTTGTTTTCAGTGAATGTTTAGATGCATTGCTTGGATTGCGGAATACCTTCAGTGCATGTGCATGTAATACAGGTGGAATGCTATTATAGCAGAAGTAAAACGACCATTCCAGCAACTGTGGAAGAAAATATTGGTTGGCAACACAAATTTATAAAAAGGGTGCTTCGCAAAATGTTGATCCCTAAAATTAAGCTAAGTTGTTCAAGACATAGTAAGTCTGTGACAAAATCGTGACACTCTAACTTCCCTGTTAAATGGTAATATTATATCTTCCCTATTTCAAACCAGCAAGGGGATTTCTCAAGAAATAAACCCTGGAAGCGACATCGTTTAAGGACAACTGTTTGTTTCAAATGAAATCCCTGAAGAACAAAATGTCATTTCTTTGTACGAAGGATCTTGTGAACTGGCACAACTTCCTTGTATTTCGAGATTACATTTTTAAAAGCAAAAATATTATATATTTGCGCAATTGATTTTTCATAATTCTTTTGTTTAATTCGACAAATCCATCTTAATGCAATTAAATTCAGGTTATTCTTTTAGTTAGGTAACATTTTCAAAAGTTCAATAACCGTAAATTTGCATGCAACTGTGAATTGTAGTGTTTTGTGGTAAGGTGACTGTATTTTTATGTGAAGTAACTACAAAACAGTGTGCTGAAATATACATCTTATGACCTTAAAGTCACTTCTGTTTTGATGACAAGGTCACTGAGAATTTTTATTCTTAATAAAGACATATCACCATGGATTACTTTAGATGAATCCATTGAAAGGAATTTTGAAAAAAAATTTAATGTTTAAATCAAAATAACTAATTCCGACACAACCTGTACATCTCAAAGGAAATTGATGTGATTTATAATACAGAATCAAATTTTTTTCAATATTTTTATACGCTTTCAAACAATGGTTGTAATTTCATTGCAACGTTAGAAAGGGGATTCCACTTTAGGTAATACACAAAAGTATGGTCCTACTTCAGAGATGATGTAATAAAGAACCAGTCATATGCTTCGGAAGTGAATTACAAAGACCAAGGCTAGACAGTCTCAGCAGCGAAGCGTACAAATAACATGTGATCAAAATTTTAATCTGGTTTTATTTCCTTATCAACAGTTAACGACGAGTGTTCTCTTTACCTCACAAATAATCACTTGTGTACTGTGCGTGGTTATATCAAGCTTCCTTATCTGTGTGATCATCAATCAACCCGAACAGTCACAAATGAAAGTCTAAATATACGCACGAAGGACACTGGTGGCATTTACTTTGATAAATGTTATGGGATGAACTGAAGAAGATTGCTACAACTCTCGATTCAAACGCTTTTTTTTCCACAAATTTCAGGTGTGTCTAAATTTATGTTAGAACCATTGGAAATTCTTAGATTCTGACATTTAGACACTGTTTGAATGGACACCAGTGGAATTCACCTTTTAGTCAAACAGCACCACAGATAACGTGAGCAAAATTTCATGGGGATTTTGCCATCAAACGCAGATAAATTGTGTCAAATATATTTTTAGAAAAGAATTAATGTTTTTCCTCACACACAGTAGGCGGTCATTTTTGTGAGTGTAGTTTGACAAACGCAAAAATAAATAACAAGGTTCCATTTACAGCAATGAAGACAAAAGTCGTTTCACACCAGCGCACCTACTCCATATTGACCTCATTTCATGCCAAGTCCCTTTAGCAAATTTTTAAAATAGTTGTATTGCACAGAAACTGTGGTAACAACAAAAGTGACTCTGTCACCAAACAGTATTGAAGTTGACATACACACAAATTGACGAGAGCTCAAAATTATTCTGTGTAATAGCTTTGTCGAGGTAACAACTTGTACTCAAACTCGATACAAAAAAACCTAACTTCTACGTGTGATTTTAGGCTCATACTTCGTCTGAACTATTTTTTGGTCACAATAAGTTTTATTGGTCCTGTGTACTTCATTCCAGTCTGATATTTGATATTTCAGGGAAACTGAAATAGAGGGCTCTACACTAGGTCTACATCGGAACAATGAATAAAAATAAGAACCTACGTTCACAGAATGTCCATGTAACAAATGGGGAAGAAACGACCTTGTTTTGAACATGTTTCTCAGCAATGAATTTTCAAGTTGTTACTCTAAAAAATATAGTTTTCCAACAACAAATATACCCCCTTCCTCTGTTCCCTTTTCTTGCAAGCCACGCATAGTTGGTGCTCCCTGATGGAACAGCAAAAAGTTCGGACTGAAACGGAGATATCTGACATTTACATTTACACTTTACATTTGAGTTTTTCACGATAGGCGTTTCTGTCAGATTATCTGACAGATCTTTGCGCAGGGAAGAATAAAAGGAAAATTGTCAAAAAATTGCCCCCAGTGGGGTTTGAAACCAGGATCTTCGGATCCTGAGGCCAATGCTCTGGCCCTGAACTAGGGAGGAATCTGTTGGGCAGGAGATTTCTGAAGTGAGCTTTGTTCATGCACCACTTCACATGTTGGACTTTGTTTGTTTCTAGAATCAATAGAGAATGAAGGCCTTAATAAAGGCCTTAATGATTCACACTGACAACCAAATTGTGACTTAGCTCAGGGGTAGAGCATTGGTCTCAGGATCCAGAGGTCCTGGTTTCAAACCCCACCGGGGCAATTTTTTATGAATTTTTTTTTGCTCTTCCCTGTGCAAAGATCTGTCAGATAATCTGAGAGAAATGCTTGTGGTGAGAAACTCAAATGTAAGTCTATGGGAATTTCAGTTATGGAATGGTGCAACCTCCACTAGTGATAGTACAAAACTAATTCTTGCAATAAAAATTGTATATTACTGTTGTGAGCCAAATGATGTGGCCATATTTCAAGTTTTCAATTTGGAAGTAGGTTAAAAATTACAAAAACAAGCACATGCTCAGAAAATTCTGACTAATACCTAATCAGTAATTCTGAAAACTTAAAATTTCTTCAGTAATTTCTGACAGTGTGTCAGAAATTAGTTACTTTAACGGGCTTCACAATAGTAAATTAGGAGAGCCAGAAATTATTGATCACACCCTGTTTGAACTGGTTTGAACTTGTTTGTGCTCAGTAATTACTGATCAACAAAATCAGGCAAAATTTTAATTTTCTTTGATTCTTTGTACAATTAACTTTTAATAGTATTTGGCAAAAGATTACACTACACAAACCTGTCAAACTATGTAATAATTTTCAAAGTGGCTGCTCAGATGTCTGTGATATTTGTGGATTTTACAAGGGAAAACTCCCCGAAAAAATTCACCCATTGACATTAATAGGTAAAAAATGACTAATATTGTCATATTAGTCCGAATTTTTTGCTGTACCTTCAGGGTGTACTGTATCAACTGTAATAGTCAGTGAAGAGTTTCTAAATTTTGACAACGTGTTAAAATGAAATCTTGTGTGTGATGCTAAATGTGGAGCTGTGACTTTTTTCAAAAGAATCACATGTGCGCAGATAACACGACGTGAGATCATGTTGACTCATTGACATCAGGCTCTGAACCCGAGGACACGAGTTATCGTGCCCAGTTTTCTGCTACTAAAACGTCAACCTTAGTTACAAAACATAATTCAGAGGCTAAATAGATCAACTTCCCATACAAAATTCTTTCGGATCATTTCTCCTTTGATTTCTATTTTAGACTGAATTTTTAGAAATAATTCAAACAATAAAGATCTAATGTCAATTTACTGATACGCATTGGAAATAATCAGAGACAATCTGAGTGGTTATTCAGCAAACGGCATACTTTCACATATTTTGTGTTGATGTTTTTGTGGGTAAACTGCGATTATTAGGGTAATTATTTATCGTTGTTCTGCCAGCAAGTCATCGGTGTAGGTCGTTTGAATGTGCGATAGGATAATATCCATGTGAGATGAGCGTCTTCTCGTCTTACGTTGTCTTGGCACGCTTGTTTACGGGCAACACAGGTTGCAAAATGTGTTCCCTTACTCAAGGTACACTCCACGATAGTGAATTCACGATTGTGCGTTCATTACACATAATTCTATCTCTTTCACTTGTGTGTTTTTGAAATGAGCATCCCAAGGATTACTTCTTCACGTTTTACAAACGTTAGGTAGTCTAAAAAATAGCGACGGTGTTGCACGATTGCAATCCCAGACTCGCGTAATCAGTGTCCTTACATGCGCTTTCCTTTTTCAAGATCATGAACATCGTCCACATGAACCAACTAAAATTAAGTGATATGAACAAACTAAGAATAGTCCTTGGGATTAAGGTCATTCTGGAAAATAAAATAAATTGATAAGATGGAAAGATTTAAAAAAACAGTTTACCCTTGAAGTGGCACTTAAGATTACTGATCGTGCCTTTTGTTTGTGATGAGGCTGTGCACAAAGGAGGATCTACCAATGCATGTACAGGTGAATAAGTGGATAAAAAGTGATGTAGTTTGGCGCGGACACCAGCTTCACCCTCTCATTACCTGCCCACAACTATCGGGCCTTCCGCCTTACTTGCCAGATTTCATCTCTTTGTTTACTTATCATCCTGACTTTTTATTGTCTTCAAGCATTATAATTAGCAACAGTAAAGTAAACACAGACCTTTGGTTACAGCTATCAAGTGGTGGGACTTTTTACTAAATAGGCACCGCACCATCGAACCAGAATGTATGGAATCAGTAGCTGTTGAGTCAGTAGGTGCCCGTCAGACACAAGCAGTTTGTGGTCATGTCCTTATTTGTCCATCAACCCATGACATGGAAAATTGTCTTCAGCGGTACTGGCTATACTGTCTCATTGATCTTTTCTTTGTATTGTGAATAAGAACACATTGCTCTGAGTCCTGATTAGAATTTGAGTTGCTTCTGTCAAGTCCTGGCAATCATCTAAAGGCTGCTGTACAATACAGTTCTGTACACTTCAAAACAGTCATGCTTCAATTTATTGAAAACCTGTTTAACCTAATTGAGCTGTTGTATTTTACAAAGCATTAATATGGTAGTCAATAGACCCATGGCAATGCATAAATAAATACTTGGAATTGAATTAATATGTAAATTATGATTAGAAATGAGTTTATTGCATTTAATAGTTTGATCTGGAATTTTTGCTTTTTAAAACAGTATCGTGAGTATGTAAAATGTTTAGAAATTTCACCATTCCAATGTTGAGTAAACAGAGATTACCATTTTTTGCAATTAAATATTTCATTCAAATACTCAGAAACAAAACAGTCAATCATTTTCAAAATTCAACAAGTTGTTGCTGTGATCATTGTCAAGAATTTACTTGATGATTTATTTCATTAGGTCTGGGTGTACAGCAACATTAATTTGTAATTAGTTGTGTGATTTGATGCACATAGTCTGCTGAAGAATACTGTAAAACACAATTTTAGCTTGCTTCAAAAATAAGAAATACGAACCAACAGATGCTTTTCAATTCTGATCTGCGATATTGCCTAAAACTGTGCACAATTTATTGATATGAGCAACCATGCATGCCAACGATTTCCAATCTATGGAATGAAATGACAGCGTATTATGATATTGCATCTGACAGTTTTGTGTGCACAAATGGTCAATTTTTCATTAAAAAGACTTAATCCCTCGAATTTTCTCTCCTGTTGGCAGGAACTTTGATTTTGGAATTTATAAAAAAAATTACAAATTGGTTACACAACAACAAACAATTAACGTATTAGTGATGCACGTATTAGTGAGGACCAGATCTAACATGCTAAATCCATTCATAAACCTTAGTTTAGTTAGTCTCGGAAAAAAACCATTTTATTACGTTGTACGGTTTATTACCTCGTACAGTTTATCTCATCGTGAATTGGCTCAAAATATCACCATGAAACTGTCAAAACATAAAAAGATGAAATCTCTCGAATTAATAATTGGTACATAATTCTGATTTGAGACATGGCCCAGAATTTAATTGCAACAAAGAGACAAGATACTTCACTTGACTACGATGCGAGACTCCTCATAGACCTCAATGTATTTGGAAATTGTGTACAATTTATTGAAACGCTACATTGCACTGGTTTTTTTCTTTCTAGTCTCTGTCACGGCAAATCCCATGCGGGGAATTAGATCTAGGCTACAGAGAAATGTAAAAAAAAAAAAGCATTGACAATGTTACTTGGCCCAAGGTTGTTATTTTTCGATTGGATGGTATCTGACTGATTAAATTACCAGAAAAAGGTGCCTGTACTCACTGGTGACAGAACAAAGTCTTAACATGTTTCACTTCATTTGGTCATGATAACACAACTGATATCAATGTCAACTTTACGGAAATTTCGTGATACCGAGACGTGAACACAAAGTGAGAATCGTGTCCATTCAAGCAGGTTAACAACTATCGTGTTTTTCCTATTTTGGTTTTGAAATTAGGTGAATTCATCTAATTAGTTGAATTAGACAAGTGCTTCATGGA
>JBCAUG010183900.1:0-19773 GCA_038406175.1 Haplosyllis leylae | reverse complement strand
CTAAATATTATTGGAAATGTACCTGGAATTTTCTTGAAAAAACCTGGAAAAATCATGGAAATATCATGGAATTTTGTTAGTCCAGAAATGTGGGAACCCTGTCAGGGAAAATGCAAAAAATACTGGACAAGTCGGGGAATTTTGTCAGAGGAAAAAAGTGGGAACCCTGCATTTGACATGGATGAAAGAAATCCACTGGTCACGAGAATACGATATACAGTAGAAGACTTATTCGTACCATGTTTCCTGGGCGAATACTGTTTCTAAAATGACCAGTCAAATACCTTTTGACTTTGGATCAAAGTTTCATGTGTTTACCTCTGACGTGAAAGATTTTTTTTCAAGGAAACTAAGGCATACGGTGAAATTTGTTTCGTTCTCTTGATATTTTTAGTTTTATCATGTGTTTTCCAGCAGTTAGTTCGGACTATGTTTCTTTCAGAATAGCAAAACAGTACGGGAGGAATTAGCGAACATGTACACTGGGCTGAGCAGGTTGGATCAAGGTGTTGGCCTCTTCCTGAAAGAAATAGAAGGTGCTGGTCGTCTTAACAACACACTTGTCATTTACACTTCGGATAATGGTTAGTAGACAGATCAGCAATCGTGTATTTAATTATAGATTAATGGCTGACCAACGATTGAATTGCTCGTTTGATTTTTACCCTTCAGTGAAGAGCGATGAACATGGATTAAAATGTTGGTGATAATCGCCTGTCGCATCGTCCGTGACTTCTAATAATACACCTGGATAATAAATTGTCAAAACAGCATTGGCTTCTGCAATAATATGAAGTGATTGACGTTCGGTTGGTTATCCGTAGGCATACCATTCCCAGCTAGCAAAACCAACTTATATGTGTCTGGAATGCGAGAGCCATTCATAGTCTCCTCTCCTGTACACAGAGATCGTTGGGGTCAAATTTCCGACGCCCTAGCCAGCACCTTAGACATAGTTCCTACCGTTCTGGATTGGTAAGTCTGTATCCGATTCTTTCACATGGTAACCAAGTGTGTAATGACACCGTCAAAACTCAAAAAGTGAAAAAAAATATAGTTTGAACTGTCTTGCTTTTTAGGTTTGGCATAAAAGAGAGAAGTCACCCCTATAGTGTTGAAGATTCAGCCTTGGTCGCCAAATTGACAGGAACATCCTTGCTTCCTGTTCTTCAGCAAGAACCTTTAGTTGGTATGTATGTGTCGCGGGAAAATTAGGACGGGACCTGTCGGAGTCCCTCCCGACCAAGGCCAAGGCCACTGCGTGACCTTGTATATATACCATGCCCCAGCCGACCAGCGGGCACTTCAGTAAATCTACCCGAGCGATGTACAACTTGATCCCCTGCAATAAACCAGCATTCACGCCTTCCACCACCGTGTTCACTTGTCTTTATGACCCCACGACATAAGGTTTCACATATGCAATAAAAGCATGTAATGTTACTCAAACATTGCAACATTTCTTGAGAATTTTCACCTCTCAAGGAGTCAATTGAAGTGAGAAAAAATGGTTTCTGTTACATGCTCGCTTTTATTTTCATCACTTTTATCGTGTGTCTCAGTAACTCTGCAGTAAATTACTGCACATAAATTTGAGAGAAAAGTTATGGGATTTTCTGGTGCAAGAGAGAATACAATTTGTGACATTTATGTATAGAAGTCTTTCCAACTAGGTTTCAGTTGCATCCAAAAGATTATTTCATATTCAAATGAGAATTTTGTATTGGAATCAGTTTTACAAACTTGTATGGATGACACACTCGATTTGTAAACTGCCGGATTGAGGATAAATAATCACTTTAAAATTCCAGCGGTTGCATCAGATCATAAAACATTTTTTACCGCTTTGAAATTTTAGATTCTTACATAAAACTCAAAGTGACGCGCGAATAAGCTTATTTGTTATTGGTCATTAATTTATATTGTGTGTACAGCACAGATGAAACACCAGATACTCACTACTTTCATGCAGAACAAACAGATTCAGTAAGGTGTAATTCGAGATGGCCACATTCTTTTTAGTCGCGCCGCCTCTCCGAGCGGAGTGACTTATCTGGTCACTATGGCGTCTGTATGTATGTATGTGTGTGTGTGTGTGTATGTCTGTATGTGTGTGTTTGTGTGTGTGTGTGTAATGTATGTATGTATGCTTGGTTGATTGGTTGTTATCTTTTTTGCCACCCCTCCCCCCTGGAGATAACACCAGATTTGGCTTGATGTATGTTCGGACCAAATATTTTTTTCCTTCATCTCGTCATCTCACTCATCATGTCTTCATCTCATCATTTTCAGAGAATCAACTGAAGCATCTCTCAGGCAAATTTTCAGCTTATGTCTACATTTTGTAGGAAGTTACAGCCATTTTAACACTGAATTTGCAGTATATTTCTATATATTTTACAATTTTCAAATGGCCATAACTCCTGAAATATGCTAGATAAACATACAGTTAAGCACATGGTTTAAAATGAAAAATTCTTTCAGATTTGGATTTAGCATTTCAAAATGTTTGAAAATTTCTAGTTTGAGTTGAGAGTGTAGTTCAAAGTTTGAGTTGAATTTTTTGACCATTTCACAGAATTAACTGGAGCATCTGTTAGCCAAATTTCAAGCTGATAGAAACATTTCCCAGGGAGTTCTGACCATTTGAAAAGTGAATTTTTAGTACATTCCTATACAGTTCACAATTTTCAAATGGCCAGAACTCCACAAATAAGCTAGATAGACACATGGTTCAAAATGAAACATTCTTTCATATTTGGACTCAGCATGAAAAGTTGGAACCAAAAATTTTTTGAGGAACTTCAGAGATTTGAGTCTATAATGTAGTTTAAAGTTTGAGGTGAACTTTTTTGACCATTTCACAGAATGAACTGGAGCATCTGTTAGCCAAATCTCAAGCTGATAGATGGATTTTCTAGGGAGTTCTGGCCATTTGAAAAGTGAATTTTTAGTATAATCCTACACAGTTTGCAATTTTCCAAAGGCCATAACTCCTCAAATAAGCTAGATAGACACATGGTTCAAAATAAAAAATTCTTTCATATTTGGACTCAGTATCAAAAGTTGGAACCAAAATTTGTTTTTGAGAAATTTTTCAGAAATGTGAGTCCAGTGTAGTTTAAAGTTTTGAGTTCAAATTTTTTGACCATTTCACAGAATTAATGCAGCATCTGTTAGCCAAATGTCATTCAGGCAAAAATAATATCAAGTACAAGCTAATTTATCTGGTGCAACACAATGCTTGTTTTTAGAACATCTGTTTCCCTACTTCGGGCTTCAGACCATGGATTGTTTGGCCATGATGGACCTCAGGATGCATGTTGGTCCCTGAGAATCGTTTATTTCCTGTGTTGTGTATGTACTGAGAACTATTTTACCAGTTGGCCTGTGGGAGCTTCTCTTGCAACAATAAAGGTTGTCCTACATGTGGCGGATACTAAAGGTACCAAGCCCACGTTGAGAAGTCAGGTGATATTATCTGAATGTCCGTCGCTTCAGTCTCTTTTGTTTCCAGTGTGTTATTGTTGTCTCCGCGTGAGAGAACTAAGTGTCATATCGGATCGTGTCACCAATATTCCCCTTTTTAATGAACTATTCAACTGCCAGTGTAAAATCCTGTACTACTGAGTTTTTACTACAAACGTATAAAAATAAAATAATTAGGAGAGAGAGAGTTGTTGGTCGCGACCATTTTCTGATTTAACAATCTTAATTAAGATGTTGAAAGGACGTTGTATTTCATTAGAGGTAGTAGTTCTACTAATTAAGATTGTACTTACTGTACGCACCTCTTCTGTATCCATGCAGTATTGCATAATAAGAAGGTAACGATGAAATAGATCAATGTCTTCTTGTGTGGCTTTGCGTGCAGGTGAAGCAATCAGAACCCGCTGCACGGTTCCACCAAAGTAAAGCTTCGTCTCGTAACAACACTTGATTAGAAATTTCAGTGAAGTTCAGTATTGCGTTTATCTTTCTCTCTGCACGCTCATGACTCTATATTTCAAATATGATCAAAGAAACGGATGCTCCCTCAGGACTCAAAATTAGTCTATGTTTTCTATTGTAAAGATGCATTGGTTGTTCTCACTTGGGATTTGATACCGCATGAGATCATGGTTTCATCAAATATGGAACATTTGGTAATGCCGCAGCTACATGTACGGAATGACGGCACCTGGAAGTAGAGGTTCCATTTAATTAAGAATTTTATCAGATTTTTGTCGCTATAAATTATGTTTAATTCAGTAAAATGAAATCCTGTTGTATTTCAGTATTAGACCTGGACAACTTGAAACTCAGCTATCCATTAAACATTGTTATCTTTCCATGTGCTTAAAATTAAAATATCAAAATAACTGCATATAATGTGCACTTAGAATCTACTTGTTCGAGGTTTAGATATTGAGACGGACATCCTTTGGAATTGATCAATGGTACACCAATATCAGTAAGTTACGATTTATTGATGGATTGATGGCAAGTGATGCTGATTTCAATCCTCAGATGTGCAAATCGTATTCACTTCTATCTCGTTGATTTGGGGGTTTTAGGCGGGCGATTTCTTCTTTTTTTGTGGATGGGTTTTTTCTAATTCTATTTCTATAGTATGCAGAAAGGAAACTTGCCAGGTATTTTGATTGGGATCCAAAGTAACCACACGAACCATTGATAATCATCTTTTCTCATCAGACTGCATCTGCAAGTATTTTATCACCAACGGGTAACTCGAAATGAGAGCGGCTTTGCCAACTTCTTCAGACATTTGGCGGTTACTAATCCAAGGATTTCAGAAAAAAGTGGAAAATAAATATAAATTTTGGCTCTGTTTTATTTAGATAATTAGATTACAGCGTAAGTCTGATTTTAAAGCCAATGGGATACAAATTATGGAAGAGGAAAGAGAAACGTGAGCGGCACCATTGATACCTTTTATCCTTCTTTTCTGCAATTAGGGTTCTTGCCAGTTCAAGTGCAGTCTTGTGAAAAAACTGAAGATTCGGGGTTATGGAATTTCTTTTCATCCATCAATCAATTAGGAGTCTTTACAAATCACCTTGTCTTTTTTCTCGGGAGGAATGTTAGGATCTGAAGGGCTCTATTGGCAAAACTCACTACAGGAAGACGTCTGTCAAAACGAGGAATTTAAGACATTCGGCGTACTGAACAGAGATGTAGAAATCCTCCATTTCCCAGCAGTGAAGCAAATGATTAGAATGTTGTATTTTCAAAGAGAAAAGAGAGGAAGAGTTGGTTGGTTGGAAGCTATTCAGAAATGGACAGAAATTGTTTGATCCATTATTTGACCAATTTCTTTTCCTTTGTGAAGTTTTGTCTGTATTTGTCGGCCATGGACGATTAATTTTGTGGCTTGTTGCTGACAGGAAGTGGATTACAAATGATTCTTTGAACAAGGAATCTTTACCCACAGCAACTCGACCAATCCGGTTAATGTACAATCAAATCAATGTTTGTACTTTCGATGTATTTGTTATGGCTATTTCGAATTGATAAAAACCGTGATTTAGTGTTGATTTAATGCAAATTTGAATAATTCTGCATTTCCCGTTGCAGTCATCGTTGTTATTTTTATTGTGTATCTTCATCTCTTGGGGGGGGGGAGATAAATCTATTTTCACAAAAATTGACAGAGTGCACCAATATTCTAGCAAGGACTATCTTTTCTTTGAGTAAGGAATTTCTGCTGCTTTGTGTGTTATCAATGGATGGGTCAGATGGATCAGTGTGATGGTGATTAGTTTTTAAGTTGATAGCTGTGATTACATATGAAATAAGCAATGCGAATCCCGCACCAGCATTTGTACGAACTGTGGCGGAACTGATTTAGACAGGGTTAGTGTAATTGGTCAATGTCTTTGTATCATGCTGCTCAGTAAAGTCTCAAGATTTCTGCAGTGACTTTGTCGGGGAACCGTCCATTCTTTAAGAAAGACGGAATGATTGGTGATTTATTAGCAGGTTTCACTGTAAGATATGACTTGTAGATCCAAAGTACCAGAGAAAAGTCAAAAGTTTCCACAAATTTGAACGTTTATTATCAGTAAATTACTAAGTATTTACGATGGTACCAAGTATTGGCCGCCACTCTAATAGGGGCACGTGTGGTAGTTGCTGAAGTACTTCTGGTAGCATCTGGGTGAGAAATCTAACGTAAAGAATGGAAAGCATAGAAAACCAACCAAACCCAAGTTGCGATGTTTTTGAACGAATCTAGATCTTTCGCCAATCTTTCTGGTAGAGTATAGTACACTTACTCCTGTTCCGGATTCCACACTTGAGAACATTCCTCTTGTAAATTGTCCGTGTTAAACCTAAAACCAAAACAAGTGAGCGGAACTTGTCTTTAAATATTGACGCTGTCGGAAGATCAGGTGAATATGTTCAAAATTCTGCTATTTTTCAACAAATGCGACACAGGAGAGGTTCAGTGGGCGCAATTGATTGTGCATTATTTTAAGCTGTTTTCATTTCTCACTTTCTGTTCTATCTTTTTGATCTCAGGATGAGTTGAAGACGACATAACGGAGACAGCCATGGGAGCTGACGAGAGCAAGAGTTCCGGTAGCTCGGGGACGGCCAGTTTCGCCAGTGGCGCTGTTGACTTCCCGAACTCCTGCAGAAGAGAATCCAAAATCGTGGCCTGGACATTATTGCATCAGTGTACTATTGACAAGTGGAAAGAAGGCCATGCAGGTAAAACAGAGATACATATATGCGATTACCAGTTGAAAATAAATTTAGAAGCTTATGATAAGTTTTTGGTAACACCTGAAAACTCGAAGGTGGCCGGTTTCTCAAATAATTAGAACAGCATTGTGTAACATTGAAATACGTTTCTCCATCTTGGAACAAAATGGATGAAAAACAAAGTTAGAGAAAATCTGCATCTAAATTTCAGACGCAGCGGGTTTCAAAGAGACCGTTCTCCTGTGTGACGGAGCTATTCACAAGGACTGTAGCTACTCGTTCTGCATGAGTCGACAAGGAATCATCAACATCAACAAGGGTTCCTCATTCTTCAGTTTCCGCAAACGAAGCAAGTTCGCCAAGATGGCTGAGCATTTCGAGTACAACCATATCCCAGCGCAGTTGTCATCTATTCACCACTTTCGTGTGAAGAGTGTCCTATGTTTCCGAGACAGTCTAGTGGCGCTTCATTTATCCCGAAATGCGACGTCTCAGTTTGGTTTGCTGGACATTAGGAGTAATAAATTCATGGGCATCTTTGGAAAACAGAGAGTCGAATTTGTCAATGAAGTCTTAGCTGGAGCCCTGAGTCCAGACAAGTCAAAATGTGTTATCAAGATGCCAAATGTACCCACGACTGGACGAGCCGCCCAACCAGGCCCGAACGATATTTTCAAACTGTACGATATGTCCACGAAGTCGCTGCTCGCGGAGGTCGATCTGAATTCAAACCAGTGCCATTTTTGCTTTGACCCAAGATTTACCTGGAGACGACTTGCCATCACAAACTTTGAAAGAAGCCAAAGCAACAGCTTAAGTTTAATCGAGACGGATTCGTGGAACATACTACAGACAAACCACCGAGTTTCAGACACAAGAAACGCACTGTATCCCTACATGAAGGACCTGTGCTACACAAGAGATGGTTCCCTGCTCATTGCCACCATTTTGGACACCACCTGCTACTGTCGAGAGAAGAAGACCAGGAATTACCGACCCATAAATTGTAGCATCTATGTGTTCAGCGGCGAAACGACGGAGACTTTGCATTGTATTCAGTACCAGAGGTACGCATGTACGCAACACATGTGTCCGATCAACTACACGCCCGTGTTCTCAACCTGTGGAAACCGCATGGCTCTGCTAATGAACGTCGCTGACATAACCACTCAACACTTTGTACAGGTATACCACAGGCCGCACATGCTGAATTTCGTCATGTGTGCATTTTCTTTCTTTCTTTTCTTTGTTGTTGTTTTTTTTTTAATAAATTGAGATCTCCATTCCATGAGTATTTAGATCGCATGAAATATTAAATGATATTCGGTAGACCCTTACTGTTAATAATATAAACTCTTTTGCAAATACGTTTGCATCCTGTTCGAAAAAAATTCAATTATTTATTTTAAAAAAATCGAATGGTTTCGGCTATTTATACCAGTAGAGATAAGGAATGTTGGAACCAATATGTTGGAACCAATGTTTAAGTTGTCAAAAAGATGTCAAATTATCAAACACTATGCTCCTAAACTTAAAGCATGAAAACAGGACATTTTTTTGTGCATTGAAACTGATTTGTTAACAGTTGTCTCATTTTTCACAGGTGTACAAGTTACCGACAGCGATGAACCTACAGAACATGTGTCGCATCGTCATTCTACAAAACTTTCCAACAGAAGCGCTGACGGACCTGCCACTTCCAGTAAAACTCATCATGTATCTGCACTACAAGCCTGAGTTCAACTGAACGGACACACACGACGTTTAACGGACCTGGCACGCACGTTTTGGATCTGAATTCAGCGCTACTTGCGCAATTGTAGTTAAGCTTCAAGCTAATGTTTTTTTTCATTTTTCTGTGGATTTAGATTGTTTCATTGTTGCTAGGGGGACGAATTGAGTGAAGTTTGGTTCAACACCTGTTGAAAAGGTGGACATTTAGGAAAATAATTAATCTGGATATTGATATAATTTTGTGTTGTGCCCAACGAGTTGTTGATTCTGTGCAGAAATTAGACTTCCATGGAAGGTACAGGTACAAGTCCTGGTGTTCATTAGATTGTTAGCGTGATTATACTTGCCTGCATACTGTGTGTACCAGAAAATAAAACAGCTTTGTGATAAAAAGATGTTCGTAGAAAAGCTATATTAATTACTATCCTCAAAAAAAGAGAGCTCAGAGAGAGTTCTTGAAGGGCTAAGACTACAGTGTGTGTTTTTGTACACATGTAATTATAACTAGCTTCCTTTGCTCAGTCTTTTAAAAATTGTGCATTGCATGTCAATTATAGAGGTTGTACACACATATAGCTCACTGTTTAAATAGTTGATATTTTTGTATCATTGAAGCATACACATAGAAAAAACACAGCATAGAAATTGAAACAGCTGGTTTTAAATTTATATTCTTCATAACATAGTTTTTCAGCTTACGTCACCTCGATGTATTAAAAAGTTCAATCAGATAGCTTAAGGACGTGAATGTGGCACAATTAAATTCATCTTCATGGCTGTTTCAAAATATTACTTCCAGCAGATAAAAATACAATCCAGTTCAATTTTTGATGCATTGTTTCAATGAAAAATGTACTGTTGTAAATGTGGGGAAGTGGTTCTGATAAATCGCCTGGTTTTCTTTTTTTTTACAAAAAAATTTCCATTATCCGAGATTTGAAACTGTTTCCTGCGCACACGTTCTTACTATCCACCATGTTCAAAAACAAGCAGGTATATTGTAATCTGTATGTACTTGTTTGTAGTATTCTGGATTTTTGAGAGACAGTTGGGGCGGGGAGTGGGCGTTTTTATCGCTTTTCACAGTGATTGCACTTGTATATGAAATAGGCAATGTAGTTGTGCTAACATTTTGTCATACATTTGTTTGCATCATGGATATGTTTACATAAATTTCCTTTATAGATATGCAGGAAAACCCTTGCTAAATATTATTAGACAACCACTGACTGTTAGTTATTCCTCCAACCAAAGTCTTCCCATAAATAGAGTAGATAATGTAAATTATTTTTGTAGATAAATGTAACTTGTCCCCTGGATATAGCAATCTATTACAAGTATTTCAATATCGTACAAATGCTGCATTAGAGATACTTCCACTTTATAAAATATAAAATATGTGCCATTCTATCATGTGCAAAGGCTATCATGAATAATTTAGGACAAATGTTTTAACATAAAACCTCGATTGTGAAATCTTGCCGGAGCTTTAGGGTCTTTCTCAGACCAATTTATTCTTTTATGCTTAATTTGGAATGTAAGAAAGCCAGCATTTTTTACGGCATTTCAATAATTTATTGCTAGTCAGATCTGTTGAGTTAAGTATTTATTGTTTTCAAATTAATTTAGAACTAATATTGTTTACCAAACTATTTTTAATTAGGTTTTTCATTACGCTCTCAGTTTAGTTCAAACTACAGTTTGTTTTGATTTGTTCCCTTCAAAAGCTAGGTTTACACTGAGGCGAAGCGACTTCGAATACGAAATAGAAATATTTGTATTCATTCGAAGCATACAGTTTTAGTAGTTTGCATTCGATGGGTTTGAGCAAAGCTTTTGTATCCGTAACTGCGACAACAACGTTGTCCTAATATTTTTTACTACATTTAACGTATCGACATCGTCAGCGATCACCTACACAGACCACAAGACACTATTACCCCCTTGTCACAGTACAGTGTAACCCACCTTGAAGTTCCCATTATTTGTATTTATAAATGTACAAGTAAGTGTAAGAACTGCTCAGCTTTTGAAAATGGGCTGAAGTAATCTTTTCATGTTGAAAAATTTGTAGCCCACGGAGTATAATTCCTAAACACTATCCTAGTTATAGTGATGCTCCAGACACTCAACTACAACAGATCAATTGTGCCATAATTATGTCGTGTTGTTCAAAGTGCAATTTAAATTCAAATTGCTTTGAATTAAGGAGTTTTGAAAATTATCCAAATGTGGCCAGTTTTCAGACCCATGTGATATGACTGAAAATAAGTATGGAGTATGTGGGATTTTATTCTATGAAAGGACCCTATTTTGCCAAGGGTTCGGTTAGTTTTTGCAGGTGCAATCTCTAATGCACCACATATTAATAATTAGACCATTGGTCTGCGCCAGTCAAAATTTCCCAACAAATTTTAGGCACTATGGACGTTCTTTTTGTGTCCTACGTAAGGTTATTTATACTGGTAACTCAGTTCAGTATTTCGATGACTTGAAATTGCAATGGTAGAGTGATCTAACTTGATGGTATCATTGTGGGACATTGTGTCAGTTTTCTTTTGGAGGATGGATTGGGGTTGGGGATATAGTTTGGAGGTGCAATAATACTTGTGACTGAGTTGTGAGATATACAAGGATTGTCATGGCCATGTTAATTACCCTAACGCACAATTGGAAGTAAGATATTTATGTATACTGTACTCATATGCGTGTAGTAAATATTTAGGTGCTTGAAAGTAAGTGTATTAAAAATGCCTAGTAAATATAGTATTGCAGGAGTACATGTATGGGCATCGAATATCTTACTTTTGACAGATTATTTTCTTTAATGATGAATAGCTCAAACAATCCAATTTTTCTTGCTGCAAGTCGTTTGTAGCATTGATTGTTTCAGCTATGATGAAAATGGCTGAAAGGTTCAATATGTATTTTTAACATGGACACTATGTTCCAAGTTAAAATTTACAAATTACCACTTCTTATATTTTTCCAATCATAGCTTTAGTCCAAAAACATAATTTGACCTTCAAGTTTTTGTTACTTTACTTAAAAGAAAATGACTTCATTTGATATACAATGATCAAAAACATTGTTAAAATCTACACATTTCTTCTTTCCTTTTCCATGGGAAGTTAAAAAAATTGTGTGACCAAAAGCTGTCTTAAAAACAAATAACATTTGGAAAAATAAAAAAATCTTGTCGCTCAAACACCAATGGATTATTTTTTCGGAAAAGCTGGACCGCAATTTTTATATTTTAGCATATTTAAATAATTTCTAAAGATGGCATTGTATTTTGCTTTTGTGTATATTTTGTTAATTTATTCAATTTAATAGATACAATTGAATTAATCTGTGTTTGATAGCTGCTTAATATGATATGCACATTTTAAGTATTTTTAGATAGACAAGGTAATATCTTTAAAAGTGAAGATGTCTAGTCATAAATTATTTACATTGATATCACTGTAATAGATGTCACACCAAAAATGAATTTACGAAAAGTTGTTCTGCACAATATATAAGATTTGTTAGTTTTTGAAACTCAAAGATTTATCTGCAAATATCCAGTTAGACCACTTTGTCGTAGAGTTGCAGTAAGATTTTCATGACAAAAGCTGCTGTTCTGAAAAATCAGTAAGACAGTGTAGAGTTTTAGAGAGCACGCGTACACAGAGTATTTTAGAAAATGTTATTCTTGGTATGGCATTTCCATTGTTGACACACACAAGTAATTGGTAAATATGCTATAAATATCATTATGTGGTACATAGACTATGCTGAATAAAAAGTGTAAGTACAGATCTATATTGTTTCTATGGTAAAGGATTATTTTTTTATCCAGTAGGCTTGTCTGCTGAAAAATACCGTATTTAGATAGTTTCGATTAGTTGTACATATCACAGGTGAAATCCTTTGTATTCGAGGACTGCTTACTGATTGTGTAGTTCAAAATGTTAAACTTTTTCTGACAGTACAGTAGTATGCTTTGTTTGTTACTGTGAAAGCTAATGAGTTGTCTAGGTAAGCAAATTGCTTTAAGGAATATACTTTTTAACGTGTATGCTAAAATTAGTTGGTTGTCTCAATTTATACATGCACAAATGTCAAAATAAGTATTTTATTGTATTTTTGCCATTGGTTATTCTAGTATTGTAAGATGAATGTCCAAATTCCTCATTCTTCAGAAAGAACCTACTAAGTAGTTTCAAAATCGGAACACATTTGTACTGAATCAAGAAACATATTGAAAGGTGGCTTAGTGGCCGAGTGGTATACAGCGCTGTGCCCGTAGCACAGACTGTCCTGGGTTCATGCCCCGGCCCGAACCTCCACCAATGCTCGTGGACATGTCTGCGAGTATGTGGATCGAAAAGGCTTGGCTGCCATGCTGACCTCTGTTGACAGGTTTAGCACCAGGGGTGAATCTGAGGATCACACAAGTGAGAAAGCATGCACAAAGGGATCCACCCTGGCTTTGAAACCCAGGGCAGACATCACCAGAAGTCCAAAACAGGGGTATCAGTGGCCCCATGAAAATGACTTATGTCCTCCAAAAATTTAAAAACAAAAAAATCTTTTGGAATGGCAATAGGACATAATAACATAATTAAATAACTTGATAATGTGCACTATTTGGTGGTAAATGTTTCCAAAATCTTATATTTCAGCAAAAACTAGACAATAAACATCTTATCTCTGTAAACATTCAAAAACAGCATTGAAATCATGTCATCAGAACCAATTGGCAAATTAATAAATGAAAAACTAAATATAACATCTAACTCTGGCATAATTTCCTTCTGCTAAATGCCTGCAAAAAATTTGAAAGTAAATTGTTTTAAAGAAAATTATGAAAAATATTATCTTATGATTTGAAAAATAACTTTATTTCATATATAAGCAATGACAGTTTAAAAGCAATGAGAAAGCAATGAGATTCTGCATTTAAAAAAAATTCAATTGATTTCTTGACAACCACTGCAGGCCATAAATAATCAAATATATGATTTGGTGACATTTCAATAATTTAATGATATAGATTCTTGTGTGTAATATATGCATATTAATTTAACTAAGCATTAAACAATTGTACATTAATATAGTATTTTAATAAGGCAGAACTAAAGTCAGAACTTCTTTGTAAGGCAACTAGGCAAAACTTTAAACTGAATCCGACCTGTGTTCTCTTCCAGATACTTTCAAGCCAAGTTGTTGAAACATACAGGTATACAACCGTTCATAAGCTGATTGCATGTACATTTAAGACTTTAATGCATATACAACAGGTTACAGCAGGTCTTCAGAAAAAGTTAGCATCCAAAACTGAGAGAGAAAATTGAGAATCAGGAACCAACCAATCAGCAGTCTGCCGCGCTACAACCCTATTCACTAAATTTGTAAAGGTGTGAAACGTAGTTAAATTGGCCTGTTTGTACGTCATTACGTTGTGCTAATTCAAAAGAAATCTCCTGATGAACATTACATTTACAAAGAATTCATCGATGATATCAAATCTAACAATTAATAGATAAACGAATATCCTTTTTAAAATTCGTATCCAGATTTTACATCATAAATCTACCTATAACCCTAACCTAGTGCATGATAACGACAGAGACATACTAGCTCATCTCTTAGTAACAGGGAGAATCACTTCAGTTCCAATTAAGCTTCATGCTTTCGCCACATATGGCTCGTTTACACTGGACGGAAGGGGGGCAGCAACAGAAACTGAACCAGGACTAGCACAATAGGAGACAATGGGTCAGGTTCCTGTCACTGTCTCCGTGCAGTGTTAACATTTCTGTTTAATATATAGTAACCCATTGTTCCCATTAACATTCCCAGTCCTGCTCCCGTTTCCTGTTCCGTGCAGCGTGAACGAACTATAAGACCCAAAGTGGTCAGCTTCGCGAAGATTTCTCATCCCGAAGAATGCGTTTTACTTAGCTGCAACTGAAGGAAAAGGTAGGAAAAGAGGAGAATATATAAAGGAAAGTCAGAACAACGTACAGCCGCTATCCTGTTCAAAGTTTAATGCTCGTGACAATTTGGCTTTCACATCTGAAGATGCCGAATTCGTAGTGACTGGAAAAAGGAAAGAAATTGATACTAGACATTTCTATACCAATAATTATGTATCTGACAAAACCGTAAAAGAAGGTAAGGTTGCTTCAGTACATAATATGCCTAATTAATTTGTAAACATGAAGAATATATGACCGGATCAATTCTGTGGTCCATCTTCAATAAGTGAGAGTGAACATGACCCACAGCAATCGAATAAAGTCAATGAAGGAAAAAAACCTGTCGCAAAGAACAGAACGACACTGTAGAGGTCAAAATAAGACAATTAAAAGTAGCAATCTTTGGTTCATCTTATTAATAACACACGTGGGCACTTTTTATTCGTTTCGCATCATCTCATTTTATTTGTTCAAACTTAAAAATTTGTCATTCATCTTCTCTTCTTCCTGTTTCAAAACTAAGTCTTACTTCCCGATTGAAGGTTTTTGTTGGCCATTTATGACCGTACTCGTGAAGACGACACATCAACCTTTGAACATGGAAGTTAAAAAATAAAGTTGTAAGGATAGTAAAGGAAAGTAGAAAATTAAAGGATAGTATTAGTCTATAAGCTACAATATATCTAAAAAAAACAACCAACACGTGACGCACACGTACAATTTTTTTGCTTTGTTATCTAATCAAGTGAACGTTGATCTTAGAGGTGAGGCCTGGTGATGGAGATGTTGAAGTATGTGGATGATCATATTTAAAGGAAAACGTCTGTATGTAATGTTCGTGCTCCAAATTAAGAAAAACTGAACAGAGTAAATAGAAAAAGTAAACAATGGTTCCAAAACCTAAAGAGTACATACTTCGTCTCTTCTTGCTTTGAAGTTCTAAAAGACCTTTCATTTTATTTTTGGTGCCATCACAACACTCACGATTCAAATCTCAAGGGACATGGTACCATACAATTCTAAGTGATTTTGGTGTTTTTCTAATCAAAACTAAATAATAAAATAAAGGCGTGAATTTTTGGAGCCAAACTACAATAAGTATTTGATCGAATAGTAAGAAAGTTTAAATTCAAATTCAAAGAACTAGAATAGCATTCTAGCTGAGGAACATCTCATTGATTCTCGTCTTCTCAAATTCTAAGCAAAACAGGTAACAGTTCGAAAAATTGAGTGCACAATTAGTGTTTGTTAGCTTATTGGGGAGTTCAAGTACCATTCAGTCTACTAAGAGATCACTACATTAGATTTATCTGAACAACAATTTGTTTTAATTCATATAAACACGGATGTTAATTTCACATTGATCTGATTGGTATTGGATTTTTTTTTGACGCAGACATCAAAAGCAAAACAAAGAGTGCATGGTCTTAACGGTTGAGAGTTGAAACTGGTTTTCAGAGTAACTCCATACTGAAGTATTCAAATTGGCGTTTCCCTCAACCTTAGCGGTAATTTGTAGTGTGCTATTCAGATTCTGTGTTACTCTCACAAAGTGCAACAATGTCTGGAGGGCGTTCGAGCTGGACAACATTATGGATTACGAGCTGGATGATCTTAATATTTCCTCTTTTGACTCTGAGTAACAATCCGGACATTCAAGTTGAGAATACAGTGGAAAGTACAGAAACACCTGGAAATCAAACGGATCATCCAGACCATGAACCTCACGGAATTCATATTGTATCCTGGAGATGGGAAGAATTGTGGCAGCCCGTTCTTGCCGTTATTCTCATACTTGCTGTCAGCCTTATAAAAGTTGGTAAGTTGGTAATATGTAAAACTTTCTCCGTGAAATTCAATTTCGGAAAAATAATTTCAGTAACAAAATATTTCATCTTTTCAAAGCAAGTAAACATAAAGTCTTCTTGCTTACCACGACTGTGTGATCAAGTTTCTGATACAGCTGAGACTGGACAAAAATTGAATTCACGCAATCTTTAATTTTTTAAAAATTTTAGTCTTCCATCACGCTGATCGGCTTTCTAGTGTTATACCTGAATCTTGGTAAAGTATTCATCTGATAATCAATATCTGTCAGATCCAATTTGCAAAATAACATTTGTTTTGTCACAATTCTACTTTTATATGATGCGTAAGTGATGTGTTTTATTTATCATTTGCAGCATGTTGATTATATTTGGCTGTGTTATCGGTGCTATTCATGAGTAAGTAATCTGAATTCCGATTTCTGGCAATGCACTTCCAAATTCTTTTCTACTCAATGAAACATGCAGAAAGCAGATTGGTTTGTGAACTATACATTTCAGATACACGAATTTGATTAGCGAAGATTTAAGACTCGAGGCGCCTCTGTTTTTCAATTTTCTCTTACCGCCGTGAGTATTTATGACACTATTTGTGACTACTTGCGACACTATTATGTGCATATTTTGGTGAATCTTGAGGACAAAAAATTGTCATATAGTGTCCCATCCTTTTGAAAGAATGTCATGCATGCGTAAAGATCTTCGGGGGGTACGGGAGTGCGACTCCCATATCAAACTAGAGATCAGAAGTCTTATTTTAAATCGTTCTTTCACAAATAGTTTTATATTTTAATTCATGTTATCTCCCTGTTTACAAGAAAAAAAACAAGAGTTACTACTATCATGCTAGATTATAATTGAATTTTGTAGAATTGTATTGGATTCTGCATACAGTTTGAATGACCGAGTTTTCTTCGATAACCTTGGAACGATTCTCTTGTATGCTGTGTTGGGAACCCTGATGAACTTTTTCATCATTGGTAATTTAACAAAAAAATGCGACCAAGTTGACAAATCTCAGAAATGACCTTTTGTTTTCTGTAAGCGTAATCTCGGTCTCTTTTATGAAAGAATTTTTAATCTTTAGGCCCTGCCCTGTATGGTTTGTCTGCAGTTGGCGCAATGGGATCGGTAAACCTAGGATTCGTGCAAGCTCTTGTGTTCGCATCATTCATTGTTGCTGTGGATCCCGTGGCGGTAAGATACCACATAACAATAGCTTTAAGTATTAGGAACCAAGTGAATTATGAAAATGGTAATTTTGACTTCAGACAAGTCTCATGACTCAGGACCACGAGGATCCTGTTGCATTTTGAAACCGAAAAACTGTTGGTGACGTGAAACGAGTGACAATAAGATCTTGTTGTGGGTGTTTGAGACAATAATTACAAATAAGAGTAATTACTTGTAGGTTCTGGCAATATTTCAAGAAGTTGGTGTCAACAATGTTTTGTATTTCCTTGTGTTTGGAGAATCACTTTTGAATGGTACGGAAATTCAATGAGCCATTTATTTCAAGCTTGAAATTTCATTCCTTTGGGAAAAAATCGCCTTGAATCGGTTCGAATATATTTTGATAATTGTTTATTCAGATGCTGTGACTGTAGTTTTATACAATATGATGAAAACATTTGATGGAATGGATTCTATACCTATGGCCGAGGTATAAATACTGATTACTGCCAATTGGCTGTTATATTTACATAGTAAATCATATATGGTTCTGAATATTCAGCATCAACATCCATTCATTAAGATTTTCACTCTCACAAATCAAAATTTGTGATCTAGATTTGGTTGGGAGTTGCAGTATTTGCCTGCGATAGTCTAGGATCTCTTGGTATTGGCATATTAGTTGGTATGATAACCGCCTTACTAACAAGAGTTACACACCATGTAAAACGTAAGTATTTTGTTCAGACAAGTCTCATTAAGAGAACAAATAGTCACATTTCCGCCAGTGATGAAATTAGTCACCTTTAATAATGTTTTAATTTGGAGTTTCAATCCCTACAATTCACAAAGGAACATCAAATTCAGTGCTACTTCAGCAATTTTCATATGCCATTTTAAAGGGAAGTACAATTGTGTGTTTTCCAGTCACCATAGTGTAAGTGTCCTAAATTAAATGCTACACCTGTCATCAACGAAGTGGCCATCGCCATAATATGACAACGCAGAAAATTAGTTTCAACTACTGAGTGCCTTAAATTTTAACCAGTCTTTCAAATCAAATATATTGCCACAAAGAACTCACTGAATTTACCCACAGATCAATCTGAAGCCAATTTGTCCCAAATCCAGATTAAAAGACCGAATCTAAATTAACACATTTAAATTATTAGTAAGAATTGTGGCTTGTGTGATAATTTGCAGTGAGATTAGTGTTTCCATTTGTGTTCGTGTTTTTTTTGAAAAAAAAATTTTAGTGTTTCATTAGTATTTCTATTTTACAATTTGTTTGTAGTGGTTGAACCAATTATTATAATAGCGATGGCATATTTATCTTACATGGCGGCAGAACTCATTCACTGGTCAGGAATAATAAGGTAGATATAACAACTTCCTGCACAACGGTTAAATGTTTTGATCATGCATAGTCAAGTTATGTAACCGACCAGCTAACTTTTTTCTTGGTTGTGCACCGGGTGACTTTTATCCCGGAATAAAATACAAATTGCTTACAAACGACTTGATACTTATCAACTCAACTTTTTAAGACATAATTCTTTTGAACTGAGAGGTTTGAAAAAGTTTACTAGAAGGTGTGTCATTCCAGTATGATTGGATGTGGGCTGGTTCAAGCACAGTATGCTCATCAAAATATTTCAAGGAAGTCACTTCTCACAGTCAAATTTCTGACCAAGATATTGATGTAAGTACCATCAGAAGTAATGATGCTTTTTAATAATTTCTTTTACGTTTTTGAGGCGAAAGCATCGTTTGGGAATGTGTCTTTTCGCGTCAATACCAAAAATCTCGAGTGACAAGTTATCACAGTAAATAGCCACCATGCATAATGAACTAATGCTCATGTTGTCTCTTTTTTAACAGGTCAACATCTGACGCCGTAATATTTTTGTTTTTGGGATTAGAAGTTGTTTCTACAAACCACGTGTGGGATACTGGGTTTGTATTGTGGAGCTTGGCCCTGTGCTTAATTGTAAGGTTCATAAGTGAGTAAAGTTTTACTGTTCTTTGATATCTATTCTAGATCTCCTTCTTCTTTTTGTCGATTTTGAAACTTTGTCCCCTTTTCCTTTCAGGTGTCACATCTTTGACCTGGTTTGCAAATAGAGCGATAACACTAAGACTTCATAAGATTGGAATGAAAGAACAATTTATAATGGTAAAGATTCGTTACGTCGCTGATAAAATTATAGGTGTCACCAATATTTACACTGTCTTGGTTTGTGTAGTAAAACTCAACCCCAGTCAGAATTGAGTGTCCGCCATGTCAGTGAGGAGAGCAAGAGTTGTTTAATCTCAGGGGGTGACAGCGGTTGTTCATGGGTATTAGTTCATGCACTGGA
>JBCAUG010183790.1:0-19776 GCA_038406175.1 Haplosyllis leylae | reverse complement strand
GCCATCTGAAGGATGGGGGAAGGTAATAGTTTGTCAGTTCACAGGGGGGGGGGGGAGGGGGTACTCAGCTTACTTGTACAGGGATGGGGGGGGGAGGGGGTATTCAGCTGACTTGTATTGGGGGGGAACTCAGCTGACTTGTACAGGGCTGGGGGTATTCAGCTGACTTGTATGGGGAGAGGGTACTCAGTCGACTTGTAGGGGGGTACCCAGTGGGGGAGGGGGGATACTCTGCTGGGTACCCCCCCCTCCCCAGGATAGAACAGCAGAACGAGCAATTGCTACGCCGTGGGCGGTATGCTTCTTGCGTTCACGCAGGAGGACTTTCTTGTGTGTACTTACTTCTGAAGTACTGATTTATCCCACAACTCCCCTTCTGGTGTGTTCATAATGGCATAGTCCGTGTGTGTTACTGCCAGAAGTTCCGGGTTATCCACACATGAACAGGAATAGTTGATCATCTCCGGAAGCAGAACATCCGGAACTAACCGCACCAGAGTGCCTATTGCGTTTTGTACTGTCTGTAAGGAAGGTTAATGTCAACATTGAACTTGGTGCCACGAAAACCTATTTTTGAACTTGGATGTGTCACAATAAAGTATACCTGACAGTATAAGATAATAAGAGGTAATTGTTAGGTAAATTTAATATATGCACTTTTGTAAAGAAAAAAAAACGAACAATAAAATGGACGAAAATAACGTTTACCAACCTTTTTCCATCTGGGCTAAAGAGCCAATCATTAATTAAACAAATTATAACATCACAAACAAGTTAAATTAATTTTTATAACCAAGAAATGATTTATGATATGTGCCTGAATTTTATTGAATTGCCACAAATTGTTTTGATTCTCATCATAAACCAAAATAATATAGTTGAACGCAATCTACAACACCAACTAGTAATCTATTTTGAGAGTATTTTGGTTTATTTAGGGCTTAAAAAAAAATAAACCAAAATAAGGTACAGAACAAGTTGCACCTTACCTCCGTAATGAATATACAATTTTTAATATCACTGAAAATGTCTCCCGAATGGCCTTTGATAAACTCAACAGCATCAATTTTGAATCTTGCCACAATGTCTGTCCATGCTGAATTGTTGTGATATACTAAAATAAGATACAAATAATACGTCCGTTTAAAACCATCGAGTTTTTAGAACGGCGGAACCGCAAGAAACTTCAGCCTAACGGCACGTCGACTTTCTGTTAAATTTCTACAATGAACTTCCGATTTACCGCTGATGTGAAAGATTTTTTATATTTACTTACAAACATGGCGTGACACATAATGTAATCAGGTCTATACAATTATTTTTGCAACAATGGTATTGTTTTTATAAGATTACATTGAAATATCCAGCTTATCTACATTCGGATCACACAGCACTAGAACCGAAAAATTCAAAGCATCAACTAAAGGAGACCTCACCAATGCATGGGTGGTGAGCATCAAACAACGTTTCCATAATGATGACTTCAGCCTCTTGTGTATCTGCGTTCGGTAAATGCGACAGTGTCATTAGGCCGTCAGTTAGAACCATCGGGGATATCATTTTTGAAAGCTCGGTGCCAGAATCTGCATTTTCTACCAATTCACTTTCTGGATCTATCAACTGGAGACAGAATTATAAAGTCAGTAATTTTTTTGTTGTGAAGGCGAGAATTTTTTCGTGCTTATTTGTTTGGAGAAGACGAAATTACATGGTCTGTTGCTAATTGTCAGTGATTTATTCCTGGAACGAAAGATCTCTTTGGATATGTTTTCACCTTTTGGGTACTCAAAAGTTCGTGGAACTGTTTAAGTAACTGAACAGCAATTCTGCCACCTCCAAGCGCCGACAACACCTTCTTCGCCGAGTATTTAACCAGCTTGCGATAGGGATACGATCCATGAGTCAAGGCATACACGAAGGCCTTGTAATAACCACTATAACAATAAAGGTAATTTCAAACGAATATTCCAGTACTGTAAAATATAAATATCTACTTTTTAAAGCTGAGGTACTCACATTTCTTTTCTAACGAAAATTTCTACTTATAAAGATGAAATTCTTAATTCACATTCAGCAAAGAAATACTTCATCAATTCGTACAAATAATGTTGAAGAAACGCGATATTTACCTGGTTATCTGGCCGTCCATCTTCTGAGGATGATCCATCACCAGTTTCTCCACTAATACGGCAACTTGCTGCACCGCTGGAATAAAGTAACATGGTGAACAATGAGGAAACAAACCTGAAAACCAGGTAAGAATTACATGTATTTACAAATGATTGCTCATTTTTTCTTTTTTGTTACAAATTTATCCAAACCATCTTCAGAAGCCGACGATAGGAATTTTTCGTTGGTAAACAACTGTTTTTCGCGGTCAAGCACAACATTCCAAAATGGTCCAAGTTTTGACTCTGCAAAAAACAACAACAACAACTCCAAAACGGCATGATGAATACCTGCTATTTACCTCACGCATACAAATACACTCAAGCCGCAAGTAAAATTAAAAATGAGACTTGTTACAATCTGATTCAGTAGCATCAGTTACGTTTGAGAAATATTCTCCTGCAGTGCCGAACTATTTCTTTCTAACAGTAACATACCGGCTTGAATATCACATGTTGACAATTTTACCAGCAAACTGCTGGCTGACACGGCTTCGGTCACAAGCTGCACCTGAGTCGGTTGGTTATTAGCTTTGTCTACGGTTTGCATCAACAATGGCAAAATGTCAAGACCCTGGATTAGGGTGTCTCCTGAAATATTACAAAATGTCTTCGAAAATTCAGCAACGTTATTCTTTCAACAAAACCCCATTTTCAGTTTCAAAAGAAAACAGAAATATCGAGTTCTCAGATATTTGATGACAGGGCGTTTCCCAAAATCTGAACCAAGAAATTCTGAAAATATCTTACCATGAAATGTAGCATTCATACATTTAATGTAAGCATTTCGTACGGCAGAGGTTGAGGTTTTCTGTCCAAATCCGGTCTGTAATTTGAATTGAAACTGCTGAATTTGTTGTTCCTTTATGCACACTTAAAGAAACGAGGAAATCACATGCCACTTACTTTTTGCTGATTGTACATCTTTGAAAAAAGTCTACCTTGAACCACTGTATAAGTTTGATAGGAACTTCCGTTGAGAATTTCGAACACCACAAGGTGAATATTGACAAGGCATGGATCAACGTGGCTTCATGTACTACAAAGTCAATGAAGCGAGTGTGTAAAAACTTCAAATTTAAATTGCAAACGAAATATTACTGAAAACAAAATTGGGCGCTGCTGACCTTCTTGTTGTAATACAGGAATAAACAGCTCTGCTACGGTTCCGCTGAGGTTCTGCAAGGTGTTTGCCCCGCTTACAGTGTTGTGACTGAGGTTACCTATACCGGTTAACATGCCCATTCGTTGCGATGCCACAGTCATTTTCCCCTCTGAGCCTACAAAAATGTGAATTTTACGTTGACTAACTTGCTCTGGAAACGCCCCCGCAAATCCAAAAACGTTTTTCGTGTTTTAAAACGTGTACGTCTTAACTACAGTGACGTCATTCAACTGATTGTGATACATCTATACCATTTAATACTGCGAAGAGAAGTTTAACAGTTTTTTCCACGGCGCTAGGATCGCTGCATTGTTTGGCTAGATGAGAGCATCCGTCCGCCGCTACGTCTCTCATGTGCTCTTCTTTTGAATGTAGATGTGCTGGTAGCGAAAATTGAATTTCAAGTTGCAAAATAAAATTCGTTTATGAAATATTTCATAAAAACACTCAATTTTGGATCATCACTGGTTTCCACGTGCGAGAAACGTAAGGTACATACTTGCTAAATGTTTTCCCAGGTCTGCTGCATAAGAACTTAGGTCCAATGTTACACCGGCCAACGTGTAGGTCAAACCTAACAGCAAGAATGAATAAAAGTACTCACTGCTGTGAATTGAAATATAGGAATATGGGCAGTAAATTTTAGACGTGTACATAACGAATACTTATATTACTACAGTATTCAGGCGCTAATACTTCCCCGTCACATTCACTGTATTGGTGTGCTGATATAACACACAATACGAGTTGGCAAAATTTAAGTCACGGCTTCTGCATACCTGCTAAAATAATTTCAGGATTTCGCAACATAGCCCTGTCTATGGCAGGTAGAATCGTTGTTTTGAATATATCATGATTGACGTGTTGCAGCAAATGCTTCAGATATTCCTGCAAAAAGAAAAAGTATCCCAGTTATTTTGATACACACTTGAATCGACCAAAGTTAAATATCAATGGACATTATTTTCCACCCTGCTTGTACAAAAGGCTACTTACCAGTAGATGTGATGCAGGCTTTGTCCTACTGCCAATCACCAGCTTTACATACTGCTCAGTAAATATCGGCTGAAACACAAATTCAATCTTACCAACTTGTAACTAAAAGGGTTATTGAGTGAGAACGTTCTCTTATAATTATACCTTGGCTGGATACTTTGGCTGAATACTTATCATTAAAGGATAATCAAATTTTGAAATACGTTTCAAACAAGAAAAGCTTAGACATGACACTGAGACTGAAAACTATCACTTTAGTTGTTTTTACCATGTATTTTTTTAATCTTTCCTGATCCTTAACACGATGAAGATACTGCATAATGAAACTTGGCAAACACATAATGTTGATGTTCTGGTCCATCTTAGCAAGGGCATTGGCGTATTTGTCCACAGAATCTATTGAAATAGAACCACATTATCAGCTCTTCTGGGTAATCGCTTTGGGAATACAACTGCATCTGAAAGATTTTGATAGCAATTGAAAACAAAAGAAAACACAAATAACCTTTAATTTCAACCCAAATTCGTTTCATTTTCGCCAAAGCTGCTGTCGACATATTCTTTCTCTGGGCTCCCACAACACCATACAGCAAATAACTCTGCAGTTCAACCTAACAGAAATATATGCAAAACAATATTCTTTGAGTGATTAAAATTAAAATGTTTGAAGACTGAACTTATTCCAGGTACTTGAATAGACAGACTAGTGCAGTTGTGTACCAGTTTAAGAAAGTTTTCTCCGGTCATGTTTTCCGCTGATTTGTAACCATTGCGAACTAAAACGCATGTCCAATCCAGAACAGTAAGAGCTACTCCAGAGTTAAAAACGCTGCAAATTCGGGTAAATAAAACTAGTTAAAACACCCAAAAGGAATAAAGCCGAACTAACACGTTGATATTTGTAAATATTTGCCATCGTTGAAAAAAAATGTGATTGTTAAAGTTATTTAAAATATGGGGTCCATACATTTGTACTTGTTTATGCAAATCAAAAAAAAGACTGTTCATCATACATTTGTACTTGTTTATGTAAATCAAAAAAAAAGACTGTTCATCATTGTTATTACGGAAGTAGTTCGATATTGCTATACCTAGGGGTTGCATTTTTCTGCTGTTCTCCAACTTTTCCAACAATGGTGTTGAAATGCTTCATCAGTTTTTCAAACTGGTGATTTGAGAGGCTCTGGATAACGTTATTGACTGCCAATCTTGATTTTCTGTCATTGTAACAGCCAAGTGTCATCAATAAATGCTTCAAAATCCCTTTAATAGCGGGCTCTGGAAAGTCTGTCCAATAACCAAATGAGAATAAATTTAAATATTGATACTGTAAATGAAATGCAACATAATGGGATTGTTTATTTGAACCCTTGGCTACAACTCCAAAAAATTCACATTATCGCTCATTTTTACCACTTGACACATTCCATTTAACGGGCATAACATGCACTATTTGGGACTAAGCCACACACTATTCATTTTTATTTACTCAAAACTGCCAAGTTTGTTACTATATCGCACACTGGGCATGGTTCAAAACAAGCATGCTGTACCTGGTTTTGCCACGCATGTTGTCAGATCACCCAGGATTTTTCGGCGTTCTGTCAGTTTTGACACAGTTATCTTCGCTGCAAATGTTTTTAACACTTCTGCCATCTGCAATTGATTCAATATACAAGTCATAAAATGTGAAAGATCATGCCGTGTGTTTTTAAAAGCAAATAAATGATAAAATTCTGTGAAAAACTCACGCCGCTGTCCGCCATGTTGGTGGTGCAAGACAGATTTACTTCCGGTAGGTCATGTGTTCAGTAAATAAATGTGTGCTTCTGTAATTTTAGCCAAGTGACGCTTCATATATTTGGTGCATACTCTACATACTACCTGTAATGATACTTCTCGTCACAGCCAAAGTTAGCTAACGTTGTTATTTTTATAGAATACATGTTTGTTGTCATTTTTATTTACTTCCGGTTGAAAAGTCACGTGGCGCGAAAATTTGACAGGTCAGAAAAAAATTGAAAATGCCTATTTTGAAAATAGGAATGTGTCCTAACCTCACCGATAAGATTTTGGATTGCCTACATAAAGAGGGGATCAATGACGTACTTGATTTTGTCTCTGTTGATATGGAAAACCTTGCCAAGAACAGTGGTATCTCATACAAGGTAGACCACTTATTTATTAAATTATTTAAATCTGTTAGCGTGAGACCCAAGGGCTCACGGTTTCACGGCTTCGACTGGTTCTTTTCCTGTGGTACGGAAAAATGTCCATAAGCCATGAATGGGGCTACGTTTCTCTGAAGAGCGTTCCAGCCGTGGGCAGCAAAGCCCCTGGCTCCGAATCACACTGTGACACACCCAAACTAAGAGGTAGAGTCTACACGCACCCTGCGCCTCCAGCAGAGCTGAGGCATAAAACAGCAGCCCACAGTGCAAATAACACCCAGTTATGAACAAGACTCACATTGTTAACAAGGCACATGACACACAGATGTTCACACCATAGGTTTTTTCACACAAATGATCTTGTTCACAACATGAATGCCATTTGCACCAAATGACTTGTTGCACCATTTGTCTATCCACATCATGGGTATTGTTTGTAATCTTTGCACTAAGTATTATTCACATCATAGGTCTTGTTTGCACCAAGAGTTGTTCACACCATATGTCTTGTTCTCCAGTCTTGTTTGCATCATGGGTCCTGCTCACACTAAGTCTTGTTTGCACCTTGTTTGTCAGATTCATGCAATGGGTATTATAGCATCATGCATGGTCATTTCTCTGAGGAATCCATTGTCTGTAGGTGATAAAATGTGCAAGCACAAAGTCTGTTATAAAATTGGATTGTAGCTCCCTATGCTTGAATGATTTTCCCAGGCATCTTTGTATAAGGGTTGCTATTAGGTCTGTACTAATTGTGATAAGTCAGCACTTCTTCAGTATAGTCCCAGAAGAGCTCAGGAGAGCTTAGGAGCAACATCTACCAGACCACTACACCAATGTACCCACAGAATGGCTGTTGAGCTCCACCACCTCACTACACCTCCAGAGGATGGCTGTAGCAATCCACCACTAACTCCAAGATAGAACATTGCATGCTGTGTGATTGTGTATATTACATGTGTCAATAAATTAATGAATTTTACATGACATGTTCCAGTCATCATTCCACATCTATTTGTGGTCTATCTGAACCATAAATACAACAAAATCTACTTAGACTTTAAAATAAAGACCAGATGTCATCAGAAGTCCAAAACAGTCAGTGGCCCCAAAACTCAAAAAAAAATTAATTAAATTAAAGATACAGGGTTACCATAGCACAGCCAGAACAGAGAAATTGGATCTTTATTTTCCAGACAAGGAAAATATAGAGATTTTACTAAAAATATTTTCACACAGGAATACATCTCCAACACAAGGACAATTTTAAAAAAAATCAAGCATTGTGTCGTGATGTTATAACAGTACTTTGGCTTTTGTAGCAATTTTGTCTGCAGAGACCTGCCAACAATGATGGTAATGGAATATGTCATTTAGATGTTTAAAGATATGGGGAAAATTAGGAGTACAGGGAATGTGACAACCCTAACTTATGCTGTTATAGCAAAGCAGACCAAAAAATTACTCTCTCCAGAATCAGAAGGGGGTTGAGACTGGGTGGATTAATTCATATGCTATTGTGAAAAAGGATATTCTAGTTGACTTCAGTAATCTCCACAGACTAGTACATTTTATCAGGAAGAAATTAAGATTGTGCTTGGATCCAAAGGATGCAAATAAAGCCATAGAATGGAAACCTTGACTCAAGCCTTTACTTAAGCTCTGTGGATGAAATCATTGTTAAATTTAGGGGTGCAAAATTTTGTCTTCACCAATTTGCAATTTGAGGATGATAGAACTGCATTCCAATAGAAAATTAATGTGAATGGCTCTGAATATTGGGAGATTTTTGGAAAAGACTTCCCATGGACAGAGTGTTTGCATCAGATATGTTCCAAAAGGAGCTTTATTCTGTCTACTTAGGACTATTCAGAGTCACAGAAATTGCTGATGACATGATTGTTGAAAGGATACATTAGAACATTATCAGAATTGACTGAAGTTCTTTGTATAAACAAGAAGAAAGAAGTCTCAATCCAAACAAAATTGATTCTATCACAGAAGGAACATTCCTAAAGACAGAGAAACAATGCTTTTATTTCTTGGATTGGTAAACTTCTTGAATCAATACAATCCACAACTAGCAGAATTATGCAGCCCTCTAAGAAATCTAATGCCAAGGATACTGGTCATAAAGGTGGACTAGACTGGAGTTGGAGGCCCCAACAGTAAGTCTGATACTTCAATTAAAACAGCTGTAAGTTTTCATTGTGACACACATGGACTCTACATTCTACAGAAAAGAATAATAAGATCAAAGAAAGAGTGTATGGCTACAGTTTTGAGAAATGGGGAAATTTGATTACTTTTGCTGTGAGAGTCATCTTATTCTACAAACTGACCAAAAAAAAAAACAACCACTCCTGTCTTAGAAACATGAGAATATCTTTTCAAGAATTAAGAGAATTGTTGTAATGGGAACAAGTATTTACATATTGTGTGCACAAGATTCATAGTGCAATGAGACCATATGTTTGAACAACATTCATCTGTATGAATACCTTGTTCACATTGTTTACACTATGGTGTGATCAATATTCAAGATGTTTACAAATCACAATTCCAACAAGACATTTAGTAATAACAAGACTGACCACATGAACAAGACCTATGATATGAACAATCTTGACATATTAAGGTGCAATCATATTAGAGTGTACACATCCAAAAGCAACATCACTTGGAATTCAGTTGTGGGCTTATATTGAACAGCAACAAAGATCAAAGAAAAATTTTGCTTTTGCCGCAATATAATTGTCCCCTTATGTGAACATAAACCTTGGTCTGAACAAGATCTATGGTACCATTAGGTGAAGCTGAAATGGTTCTGGACATTAATGAGTGTGAACACAAACAACACGAAGAGAGTTGTCTTCACCACCTGTGAATGTGACCATGAGTCTTGTTTGCACAAATTATCTTGTTCACATCAGGGATGATGTTTGAACTATGAGTTTTGTCCACACTAAATGCATTTGGGGTTGACACCTGGACAATTTCTGGTAGTGTAATGCTCTGTATTTGTATTCTTCAAAAAGGAGCTGGTAGCTGTTAGGCGATTACTCTTGGCACAATATTCAACATTTCCTGTCAATGGCAAAGACCTTTATGAAGACGTTATGTCCACGATGGCAATGTTACCCACGGGATGCGAGAGGTAAAGTTGGATTTAACTGAAATATATCAATATGTACTATTTATTCGAATATAAGGTAGTTGTACCGATCAGACAGGTAATTTTACGTTGCATATTGAGAGAACTGAATTCTTCAGATTTACCCGCGAAATTTGGGTCTGTGTTCAATGTGAAACAGATCAGTGTAGTTTTCTGGATAATTTGACTTATTTAGTTACTTGGCATCCTATTTCAGTATTGATCGTATCCTTGATGGAGGTCTGTATTCGTGTGAAATTACTGAAATTGTTGGATCGGCAGCCAGTGGAAAGACGCAGGTAACTCCTATAGCGTTTTGTGTTGAAAGTGTAGTCAGCATCTTAAAATGATGCAGCCTTTGCGCGTGATTTTCGAATCATTTTAGGATATAAATATTTTAATGTTACTTCCTAAACAAGGGGAAGCTGGTGAAAATCGGTCATACTTTTGTAATGAATTAAACAATTTCAGATTTGTTTGAGTACAGCAGCATCTGTAGCAGCCGACACGGAACAGTGTGTGATGTGTTATGACACTGGAGGCGGGTTCGATGTGGAGCGGATATACGGTATGGTCGGAACCAGACAGTCCAGCAAAAAGGTAAATTAATAATAAATCTAATTGAGGAAAGAAAGTACACACAATACGTGAACCGGTGATTTATCGTCATTTCAACCTGTTATGGTGTTTTCACACTGACAGTGGCCGAGACGTAGACCGAGACCGATAACAAGTACACAGGATTCAATGGGAATCTGTGTTGTTATCTGTCTCTGTGCAGTATGAACAACCCTATACAATTCCATACAACCCAGTGCAGTACGAACAACCCTACACAATTCCATACAATCCAATGTCATCGGTCTCTGTCTTGGGCTTGGTCTCGGTCTCGGCCACTGTCAGTGTGACAACACCATAATAGCAAACCTGTTCGTTTGGAAGTACATTAAATTACTAACAAGGGAACTGATTTGCAGGTAGTTGAAGCAACCTTTGGTAGGATAAGATGTTGTCCCGTGTTTGACATATTTGAATTACTCACACAACTAGAGTCGCTAAAAGAGTTTCTTAAAGAAAAGGTAAGTTTTTTTTTCTGTTTTGATGAATTATTATCGCAATGTATGTTGAAAGAAAGGCAACAAAGTTGCGAAATACTCTCTTTTTTTTAAAAAAAAAAGATATCGTCTAAATTAATATCTTACTGTGGTGTGAAGAGCTAAGTTGATGTCTTCTAGATTTCCATATTTGCTTATTTATTTTGTATATTTCAGCCCGAGAAGTTTTACTGCAGCCTGAAGCTTGTTATAGTTGACTGCGTTGCATCTGTGGTGTCTCCAATATTGGGTGGACAACAAACGGACGGCAAGTAACTCTCAAAGAAATCCCTTCACAAACTTGGGAAGTGTAGTTGAAAATAATTTATAGAGAACGTGAATTAGTTGGTATTGTCACTGTACAAATGATTTCAGGTCATGGATTTATGATACATCTGTCTAGAGCTTTGAAATCGTTGGCTTCCGAGTATTCTGTGGCTATTCTTGTAAGACTAACTTTTATCAATTACAATTTGAATATAACAGTCGTTGTGTCCAATTTCAAGCCTGTGATTTGATATATTCCATTGTCGCTTTTCGTTTAAGCTTCCAAATTGTGTAATTACCATGTCTGAGCGGAAAGAAACAGTAAGGCAGAAAACCAAAGAGTTTTGTAGATAGTAATCGCATTTTTTTAATTATTTGTACAATAGTCCTATATACTTCTAAAATTTTATTGGTAGATAACTAACAATATTGTGCACGACGCTGTAAATGGAACAAGACCTTCATTAGGACGTTCATGGTTGAGTGTCCCTAATACCAGATTGGAGTTGAAGCGTCCGATTCCGGAGGGTGAAAACAAAATAACTCCGAATGTCAGACAGGCTGTTCTTATTAAAAGTACCAAACAGGTAGGCGAATTTTGTCCTAATTTAATAAGAACATGAAAGATAACTCATAAAAACCTCTTGATTTCTAGAAAAGGTTGTCTTAGCTGATTTGTTTCACTCAATTGCAGAAACTGAATCAAACAGCAGAATTTACAATAACAGATGCGGGATTAAAAGGTTCCTGATGTCACGTCCATTGTGAACAAAAAACAATGGAACTGCACCAAGTAACAAATGAGAAAAGATTCACGCAATGTGGAATTGAGAAGAGAACATTCATTAATGTTTAATTTGTGGACACAATATTCAGGTACCGTACATGGAATTGGTGTATTAAATATTTCTTTCTCACTTTTCAAAGAACAATTGGTGGTACAGTGGCACAGAAAAGTATATTCAAAACTGGATTTGCCGCGAAATGTTTTGACACAGTCAGAAGCATTATCATTTTACGGGAACTCTTCTAAGCCTTCGTCTGAAGTTACAAATGTTGTTCAGGTGGATGACTTTAAGTAATACTGTGTTGCGAGCTTCGAATGATTTAGGTGTTTAGTTATGTGCTGAACGCAGGTTCAGTTTCAAGAATTCATTAATTCACAATCTTGGTTTGATGGTATGGAAAGTGAAAGTACAATAATAGTCTTTCGAAAGAAAAGAAAAAGAATCATTTGGTAGAATAAAGCTGTTAATTGTAAAAAGCTGGGTACATTTTGTTCGTATTGCTTAGAATCAATCCTTTTCACCAAATGAGATCAAGAAATCTCATGAGCATCATAATATGAAAAAGGTCTGGGCCTTATTAAGGCCGGAGATGTAAGACCAGTCCGCACAGCACTGGGATAAAGACCATGTAATTGCACTGTAAAGGTGATTGGATTGTTCTCTTTACAAGGCCTTTCATCTTCACTGGAAATGATTGGCTTAATATATCCTCTTTTGGGAGAAATGACATGGAAATATCACATTCTTGCACTTTCGACCTACAAAGGTTGTCACGACGTGCGTAAAGCAGATGGTAACATCAAATGTACAGACAATTTTTACTTGTAAGAAAGACAAAGTTACGGTCAGATAAAAACTGCGAAAAGTATTACATTACGACTGGTTTAATGAAGAGAAAGCTCGGTGGAATACGGCTTAAGGCGACAAGTTACTGACAGGAAAAAATCCAGTCAGTAAGGTTTTGTTGGATTTCCAGTGAGTCTTTGCAGTTCATTATGTGTAAAACCCGCTGGAGCAAATAGCAGCGTATGTCATTTCGCTTGAGGATTGTTGATCTCTTCTCGCTGTTCACCTGTCAGAAGCTAAGTCTGTATCCGAATCTGTTGTGTTCTCTCTCTTACGCCGGCTCGAGCGTCTGTAAAAACTTCTCCCTTCATAATCCTACGAAGTGACAAGAAAAAAAATTAATTCAAGAGGAAGGTTGTGCGTCTTCCTCAAGCGGCTGAGGATCGCTGTGTGTATCTAAAGATGTGTTCATACTGAGAAAGCGAATGACGAAACGATGTCGGTTTTCTTTGTTGCCCATAAAAACACATTCGAAATTGGTGGAATTAGTTCCGACGAATGTTCACTTTTAAAAAGTGTTAACAAATACTATAAGCCATGCATGAATATCAAATTCACAAACAACCCAAAAAAAAAAAAACCTTCCCGTTCCCATTAATGTTACAGAGAAGTCATAAAGAAAGCTCTCGACAATTACTATCCGGTTCGTGCTTTTAACACTCTAGATGGCAGGCATTTTTATTACTTACACTGGAAGCCAAGGAAGACCAACTCAAGCTGAGGAATATGGCCAGGATTGTGATTATCAGGCCTATTCCCAGAACCATAGAACCAATTAGTATAAATCTGAAAATGGTATTAAAACATAAAATATGTTTATTAACGGACCAGTGGTGTATAGAATAATAGAATGTGACAGTAGAACACTAAAACGAGGTTGCCAAAATCCAAGGTTGGAGGTCCTTTTTTGAAGATACTTTTCCCCTCAGTTTCCCTGAAAATCAAGGTTGATGTTCATGTTTTAATAATTCGTGACTGTGCATAGACACTCGTGTTCTCATTTTACACTCTGGTATGAATTAGTTACCAGATGCTCACTGGAAATTACCTACGATAAAAATTGTAGTTCTCTGTAAATAATGTCTGATTTGTGAACATTTTAGGAGTTTCAGTTTGGTGACATTTACCATGTAAGATAAGGATGAAAATTAGCCTCATTTAATTAAACTTTTCATTTATGCTTTGCAAGCTTCAATTTCCAAGGTCTGGCTGAAAATGAGGACATTTTGTGGCATTATACAAAAAGTGTAGTTAGGAATTTTCCATTATTTTCTGCTTTTAATGTTTATTATTAAATTTATGAATTAATTGTAAGCTACAGTTATCTGACAAATTAACCCTTGTTTGAACTGACGCTTGTATACAGCTTGTCAGTTCCTGAGCTGTCATTGCCAGTTTGCTCAGAAAAAAAATGTCAGAGTAAGCCAATACCCCGAATGCATTTAATGATCAATACTTCTTCTTTTACTAGCATCTCAGAAAGATCAGTTTTCAGCTATGGTTCGAAAACTGTCCTTTTCAATTGTTCATAGAAGAAAGGTTGTTCGCAATCAGCCAGCCACGTTTCACAATTTTACTCTTTACAGTGTTCAGTTTTAGTCGACAAAAATATAACAATTCCAAAATATTTTTATGCTACAATGGATAAGTTCTAAAATAAAACGGTTAAATTACACAACAGTGAACGTGTATAAAACCCAGTTCTGGGGCCCAAGATGTTTTCACCATAGCTAGACCAAGGAGCCTATCCGTACAGGCTCCTTGGCTAGACTGACAGTGAATTTTTTAGAGTCCTCCATGAGAAGGTCCTTTTAGGGGAGGGGGTACAAATTTTAGGCTTTTCATTTATATATTGAAGGGTGGCGGGGACAAAGTTGAACACCAAATTAGAGTATGCTCTTTTTACCCCCCCCCCCCCCTTCCACCAGAAGGACTTCAGATTTGAGTTGACCAATTTTAATCCATTTCCCCTCCCCCTCCACCTCAAGGGGAGGGGGTGAAAACTTGGTAATTTGTTGTATCAAGTTTGTTGTATCAATCATAGTAATTCCTATGTGACAATGGCGTTTCCTTCATTTCTGTGTCGTATCTGCTGTTGCCATGTCACGAAAGATAGCAACAGAAACAGCTGTCGAAAAGATATCTGGCTAATTAGTTAATCTAGTCCTTAGTTGATAAAACAAATCACTTCCCTTCAATTGTATCTTTCAAATGTCTTGCATTCCCAACTGAAGATAGAAAAAGAAAAACAACTTTCGCAATGGAAAAAGACCAATCATCCAAAGTATCAAAATAATTGTGGGACAATACAACGCCAGACTATGACATGTCGCATGTCTTGCTTACAACATCAAATACTGGATTGCCAGTAGTAATAGTTTCCAGATCTACGTTTTATAACTTGTACCTTTTGTAATGTGTGCAAATTGCATAAATTTTAGGCTTATTGGCATGATTAGAATTATAGCTTTACTGGCATACCGTTAATTTTTGGCTGCGCAGTCGTTGTTATTGTTGAAAACTTTAGGATACCGTCCAAAAGCGAAGTTTTCGGACGAGCTCAATGATTAGCGACACATTCGTGACAAATTGACATCTGAAAACTCATGATTACATCCATGGGGAAAAGAGAAGGATATTGGTATCAATTATGCTAATAGACCATTCTCAGTCTGAGAATCGAAAGAAGAAGGCTTGGAGGACCAATTACCTGCAGTGAATGTCATTGTAGTTTCTAAAAGTTAATAATCTTAAGGTAGCTTGCAGCTCCTACAAGTGAAGTAGTGTCACATTTTTAAGACACGTCTTTGACGTGATAGTTCATTTCGTTGGAGGAAATTATATCAATATTAATTTGCGATAACATTTATGAGAATGGCTTTTTTTTAATTGTACTCATTCAGACAATTCAGATTGGTTTCAAAAGGTTGAAAATGTGATAGCTTGGTTGTTAACTTGTTCATCATTTCAGGCTTCGAGCAACGGTATTGTTCTACATCATATTAATTCTCATATTAAGCGTGAAAGTACGCTCGAGAATACTTGTTTCTGTGCAGTGATTCATTTAGTTTTATCTTGCAAAAGAATCATTTTACGAAGACAGAGGGTTATGAAGTATGAAATATGGCGTCAGGTGGTCAATTTGTCGTATTTATTTTTCATAGTTATCGGAACTATCTTTCTCGGCTCATCAGATAAGGCTGCCGTCTTTCATACACTCACGATATGGTTTTCAGTATAAATAGTCATTGTTGAGGAAATCGACATGACTCTTTTCATCAGATATTAATACTGCTATTGAAATATCTTCAACGTATAGGCCACTTGCTAAGAAGAAAGGAGATACAAGTTCGACTTTATTAGTACTATCGAAATTACAACCCGGATCACAGTCGTGAAGAATCAACCTAATGAGACTTACTTAGTTTAAGGGGAACAGACGAGTTAGATCTTTTGTCTTACAGACCTAATGTAACTTCGTTATTTGGTTCTCTTGATTATCGGCTGTACATGCCTGTTTCCTACAACACAGGTTCAGAACTTGTCTCTTATTCTCGCGGGTTACAATGGAAAAGGCTCATTAGTGTGGAATGCCTTTCAGTGAAATGGCATCCACTCATTAGGAATAATGAAGGAGAATTCCTGAAAAAAGGCTACATCTAAAGGATACAACGAAAGACAAGAAGCAAATAAGCTTATTGGTCTAAGATTCATGAAATACAATTAATTTTTATACAAGAAAGCCCTCTTGCGTAACGCAAGAGGCATACCGCCTGCTGAGTAGCAACGCAAGAGGCATACCGCCTGCTGAGTAGCAAGTGATCACCCTGCTGTCCTATCCCACGGGGGGGGGGGGGTTATGGTACTGGGAGGGGGAGGGGTACCCTGACCTGGACCTGGCTGGGGGGGAGGGGAGGGGTACCCTAACCTAAACCTGGCTGGGGGGGGAGGGGAGGGTACCCCCCTGTGAACAGACAAACTCACGCCTGTTAAAACATTACCTTTCCCGTCGTACTACGTACGCGGGTGGTAATCAACACAAAGCCGAGGACCATATTTGTCAGAATATGTAGATATTACAGCAGGTTGAAAATACTATGAAGACAGATTTCATTTTGAAGCCTAATTAGGTCTCATTTCTCAGTTTTGAGAAATGCTGTTAAATAACATTCACTTAATTCTGTGTATTCACAGCGAAATATTTTACACTCAGAAATCGTTTTATACTTCAGAATATTTTTGGGATTGAAAGTTATTCTGAGGATTGTTCTCCAGGCATGTTCATTAATCTGGTCGGGTTAACTTAATTGAGTATTAAGATCATAGAAATGTCCAGCATCAGAAATGAAGTCTTACAGTCTATTCACACTAAGCGAAAGCGACAGACAGCGAAAGTGAAAAAGATCAAAGAACAATGAAAAAAATCAAAGAATAAGCGGCAAACATCAAAGAAAATTTTCGTTTTCTCTTTTGCGTTTGCTCGGTGTGAACGGACCTTTAAAGTTATAAGATAATGAGTTGTTGCTGAGCTGTGATTTTGTTTGAAAAAATCTTTAAATCAAACTGAAAATTTTGAAAAACTGATGTATTTTTCCTGCAGTAAGCAACTTGATTGAGCCTAATTTGAATGCAATTATCACAGGCAGAGCACACTTACGTATAATCATTGGCTTGCTTCTGTCTGTTCCTTCCAATTCCAAGGACAATAGCACCTGCAGCTGTGAAGACAAGTCCCACACTTCCACAGCATATGAAAACAGGCTTTGGTTTTTTGCTCCTATGAAGTTGGCATTGAGTGTGTCCAGTTGAATGAAACTCATTTTGTCCATCTCCTTTGCCATACATTGTGTTCACTTATTGTCACCTAAAAACGAATAAAATGTTGCCTCTATTACTATTATTATTATTATTGCTGTGTGACATTCCGGCAATAAGCTACAGAAATAAAAGGTGGAAACGGCTCTCTCCACACATTATTGAGCAAGATGATATCAGGACATGTGTTTGAAAGCAGTTTTTACATGGAGAGGAAATTTTTTTGCGGATTCTGCCTAAGAGTTACCCAGGATTTGTAATTGGAATGGTTTTTTTATTCTGTATCAGCTCACCAGCTGGAATGCCTTCATGTATGAATCCCTCAGTAGTACCTTAGTTGGATTAGTTCTACGTTTTTCTCTGATGTAAATGTCATGATATGAAATAGTATAACGTTGATATGACTTATGCTATTAGTAGCTTACAACTTCATTAATGTTCAGCAAGAAAAGTGTATGAAAAGAAATGTTTTTTGCTGACAAGCGGGCAACTTTGTATTAATATCATCATAGCAAGTTTTAAGATGCTTGATCGAAGTAGTGATAACCACACTAAACAATATTCATTGCCACTCAAGTTCGCTCACAATTCGAAAGGCACACAAAATATTTAAAATAGATTGAATGAAATTACCGATTGCGCTCAAGATGTTTTAATGGTTTTAGTTGCTTCTCTCTTGGTAAATCTGTTACCAAAGCAGCTCAATAATTAGCAATGGAAAGGGGGCGTTGCAAGATTTTAGAAGATTTTAAACAACGTGTCTCAATAAATTAAATACATAAACAACTCCGGAAAAAGTGGTAATGCGACTATGATTTATCAATTTTTCAAGTACGAAATCTATAGAGAAAAGCATGGGAAATGTCCTTTGTAAACGATATTTGAAAATTTAATGGATACACAACAAAACAGCTTGACAACAAGCAACATGGCTTCCTTGTAATTTTTGCCAGAAATACCTTGATATTACTTGAGCAATTTAAATTTACTGTCACAATGAATATTTACATCTCCTTATGCAGCAGAACCTGATGACCTTATGAATTTTTAACTGCTGGATTGTATTGCGACAACTGTAAAAAGTTAGGGGAATGTTTCGAATTCACAAAACCATGTCGGGTCCTATTACTTATCCCATTCCAAGAAGGTGTAAGATCCACCGAAGCGGGTCCTGTGTGTCTTTATCCAACTAACCGACGTGAGTTCCGACATTCTGGACCCACTGAGATGGATCTACACTAGATTCACTGACAGGCACGGAATAAGGTTTTTACTCTCTGACAAGTTGAGGTGAGGGGTGAATCCGAGCATTTATTCACCACACCCCCAAACAACCATTCAAATTACAGGATTGCGGCAATCACAGATAAACAATGGCATCATGAACCACTGTTTTTCGTTAAGTCTTGCGTCGTGCGACGTGGTGACAACATTTTGATCCTGAAGGATTCTTCCACAAAAATTTCAAAATTAGTTTGCCGATAAAGTGTGAGACTAATTAAGGTGAAAATGTGACCGCAAATCAATTTATTATGGCAAAAAGTGGAATTGTTGTGAACGAGAGTTTCCACATGTCAGACTCCAGTATTTAGATTTGTGGAATTGTTTTGGTGACATGAGTATGTTGTTCCAACTATTATGAAAGTACATATATGGACAAAAGATGGAATCCTTTATTATCAAGGAAATATCATTAATTGTGCCAAATGAGAATTTTTATTAATGGACTTATTGTTACACAGAGCATTCAGCTGTCGGAGCGATAAAACATGTCCAAGCGGTAATGACGGTCTCAGAAAATAATCTGTCATGGTGATTACTTGCATTCGTCCAGTTGCTTCACACCAAAGTTCAGCATGTAATTTTTTGTGTCAGCTCGTGAGTTTTTTGTCATTTCCCGAAGAGCAAGGAAGATGTAAATAAGTATAAGTTGCGTTGATTTACTAGATCTGTATCAATTAGTTTTCTTTCCGTTGTGAAATGGTCTTTTTTGATGAGATCAGAGGCACTGACTTTTTTTCTTAAGGCCTATTAGAGAGTATATGGCCTCTTGAGGGAGAGCTGTGATTGGCTGAGTCACCAGGTGGCCATGCCTGTGGCCACCTGGCATCACAGCAAATCACAGCTCTCCCTCAAGAGGCCTTATACTCGCTCCCCAAAGTGACCCATTATTTCTCCCCAAAGTGAGTCATCATTTCTCCCCAAAGTGAGTCATCACCTTCTCCCCAGAGTGATCCATCATTTCTCCCCAGAGTAATCCATCATATATATTATTGAGGATCATTTTGGGGAGAAAAGCAATGCAAATATTA
>JBCAUG010183679.1:0-19783 GCA_038406175.1 Haplosyllis leylae | reverse complement strand
CATGAAAGTTGAAAACACGTATTTCATGAAAAGGTATCTACAACTAAAGTTTAATGAAAAGAAAAGGTTCAGATTCCCGAATGTAAATTATATTCAGTTCTACTTCAAAGTTATCACAAAGTTACGGGGAATGGTACTGTTCAAACTAGACACATCAGTTTCACAAATAAATTTCCGACCTAATCCTTTTGCTAAATATTTCAAAATTAACCATGGCTGGCAAATCATTAATAACTCCACCGTCATCAGAATGGTATGTACGGGAGCAACAATGACGACGATGAAACCGACAGCGAAGAATGTCATTATTGTTGAAGAGCCACTGGTTCCATGGCAACATTCCCAAGTGTCAGTCTATGTAAATAGGCCAAGGTAATGGCTTATTGGCCTCTTAAATTAATGTCAGGGTCACTCAAGGCCATTCGAAATATTCCAACGCCAAGGCCATAGTCATCAGTATATCTGACTATTATTCATAACCTAGTCCCTTTAGGATTTTTTTATGATAATGTTGTTGTCACACTCATCACTAGCTATTAGAACAGGTACTTTGCATTTCCCTTCTCATGGTTAACAGATCACACCTCTGAGGACTAAAGGATCACCCAGTGTTGTGTATCATTGGCTTTACCTCAAGACACTGAATTCCACTGAATTGTATCCACTTTACTCCAGCCGCAGCACTACCTAAATGTATTTGCAAGATATAAGTGGACTCTGGGTGTGCAGGTAAAAGTTTCGTTGAAAAGTACTCCCAAATCAAATCCAAAAACTTGCCTGACTGCCAGCAATACCTTGCGCCCAGCGTATTTCAAAAAGTCAAATCCAACGAAGAAAACAGTCGGCATTAACCCACAGTAATGTGCGACAGATCCAGTAATCCGGATCCAGCAAAAACCTGCTCTAAAAGTAATCTAAACTCACGAGAGTTTGAAATTTTAAATAGATAATAGAACAGCCATCAATAGCCTGATTCGACAGTCCTCTAAAACTTAAATCCAAGCAAGAGCTAAATCCCCACCGAGCCAGCAATTAAAAAAAACAGTGTATAAAGCATATGATGATTGTGATGTAACAATCAGATGCACCCGACAGCACGATATCAGGTGAAGACTTCAAAAACACCAACTCAATCATGAGAATTATTGTATGAAAACACGGTATGATGGATTTTGGCAGCAACAATGGCGATGTCTGCACTTGAGTTCACAGGTAAACAAATGAATACAAATGAATAAGCAACGTAGGATTCAAGAGAGTTTTGAGATTTTTTTGCGCTGAGTATGTAAGTAACTGTTGTTCAGTAGTGTAAAATATACAAAGCAGGCTGGGGATGTACAGACAAAACATCGTTTCTTTTTTCTAAATATGTAATATATTGTCTTCAACATGATGACTGATACATAAGAGATACAACAATCTATGCCGGTGTGGCCTACTAACCCATTTATGATCAATACTAAATTGTATTTCTTCGTTTGCAAGAAAATTCACAAAGCAATAAAATTAGAGTCAATAAAATTAGAGTCTTTCTAACACTTGAAAGGGCTCCACCAATCAAGGGCATCATCAATATGAAATGTATTCTATCTGCTAAAGTAGCAGCTTCCATATTCTAACAACCTGTAATTTCATGATATCATCTTGACCTAGTTGTGAAAATGTATGTTTGTAAATCCAACTTCTTGAACGAAGTTATGCCAACAAATAAAGTATGAAGAAGTTCACAATCACCAACGCTATGCCATTGAAAAGAAAACATTTCAGAAATGAAGAGTTTGAATAGATTTTAATTATTTCATCACAAGCCTGTACGTGACAGGAGGTGGAATTTTTTAACGGACCAGGGTGACCGGATATAGATTCTGACGGAAAGATGGTCGAAACATTTACCTTAGATCGTCGTAACATTGATAAGATTTAACAAGCGAGTACCTACCAAAAGGGTCTTCCCTCTTCCGATTTATTCCAACAGAAGAAACAGCAGCAGTTCCGGACACTTGGCCAGTCGAACACGCCCATACAGTAAGTCTGCAATCGCGCCTTCATCAGGCACAGCAACCCGTCCGACTTCTCACTCATTGAGTATCCAAAATGACCTTCAAATGACCTTCACTTGGACTTACTTTCTCTCTCTCTCTCTTGTTTTCTCTCGTTACTGTTTTCAGTTCAACCCATTGCGATTACCAGTATTACATCCAATTGTGAAATAAATGTGTATTATGAAAACTTCCTGTATTTTGTAGGTATACCTGTAAACACGGAAATTTCTTTCTCTTAAATTCCACCTTATTAGCATACCATAATCAGTAACACTGCCTGATTTGTGATGTAAATTCCATGTTACGTTACGTCGAATTATATTTCTTCCTGAAGACACCAAGCGATACAAAGTTCTCACGAGACGTGAACGAAGTAAGGTCTCCTCAAGCTATCAAAGATTCGTCATCAATGCATTTTTCTACAATAGAGGTGTCACAAGTAGCTGGTATCAGCAGTCGATTAGTCGGGGAATTGGACACAATAAATCTAGAATATTGCACGATGCTATTGATCAAAAACTTGAATTCATAACAAGGAATTTACGGTAAAATAATTTTAATTGCTTCCTGTTGGTCATTAAATAATCAACTGGCAGGCTGTTGTTTGTTTGTCATTAAACTGACCGCATACGAGAGGCGGAGATGGTAATATACAACTACTCTACCAAATTTTGTTTTTTAATAAACCAATATTTAAGGCCTGAAACAGCCAAAACCAACTGGCAATTTGACTGTTTTCAAGACAATAAAACAGCTTCAACCCAGAAACAAACATTTTTTTTTCAAGAATGACTTCCAAGTTGTGGAAAACTAACATCCCAGAACTGAACATTCACATGTAAATGGAAGTGCAATGATATTTTTGGCTAGTCGACTGGTGTAGCATAACCCAATCATGACACCCCTATTGTAGATATGATAAATCAGACAGGTTTGATAAGTAAAGGGGAAAAAGTTGCTTCATTTTCTCTCTGTGTTTCCCTGTGTCTCTCCTCCTCCCACTAATATTATTCCACACAAAGCAAGACCTAAATTTCCACCCCTTTCCTTTCTTCTACAGTAATGTAATGAGATAAAACACTGCTTTTACCTCTTACGGTATTTCTTTGAACAACACAAAACTCCATGTACAGATCTACATTTCGACTTGGCTTCCTTCACCCTTTTGAAATGCCGTCAGGTGTGGGTTTCACTTGTCACTATCTTGCATGGTAAAATCCTCAACAACTTTCTCCTTTCTTGTGTAATTCCCATAACATACGGAAAATACCTAGTAAACTTCCATGTTTGACATACGTAAAACCTACATACTTCATAAACACAAGCAGTAGTATTCAACTTTTTACATTAAGTCAAAACGTCATTGTAATTCCTATTCAATAAATTAGTGTATAAATCCAATAATTATGATTGACAGCAGTCGATTTCTCTCTGTGCATGTGTATGCATCTGATACACGTTTATGATAATCCAAACAATAGCAAACAACATAACCATGCTATTCTACAGGTTGTAGTGGAAATACTTTACATAATTTGATGTGTACGTAATAAATACGCTGAACGTAAAGTCGTTTCCTAAGTAACTGACTCCGTCGACGTAATTGATATACTACGTGTAAAAATTAATCCGGTGTTAATCAATCATTGTTGCTGTTGAATGTCCGAATCACTTGATGGTGATGTTGTTTTGTACTTTTCGTCCAGTTGTAGGTGTCCTTCAATTGTAATGTTTCCTCATATGGTATGATAAGCACCTTTTTTTGTATTTCCAACTGTATCTTTCCTTCAGATCACAGACACAAAATGCACACAGCCACCGTTATATTTTACACGACACGGCAATGCGTAACAGTTAAGAATCCTCTGCGCTCCCCCACAATCCGTCTATATTAGGTCAAATTAAAAGCCGTCACATTGAATCGCATCACACACACATATGGTATGTACACATATGTATGTAAGTAGTACAGCGGCCGTCGTGGTCCCGTGTCTATAAATACATCACCATGCATACGTGTACGTGTTGCGGTGCTCCCTCTCGGGGTATCACTAGCTATCTCTCTCAGGTTGGAGAGGAGAGGTTTTAATACAGGACCTACTCGACAGCCACACGGCGTAAATGACGACGCAGTTTAACGCGGCGTAGCGCATCACAGCGTGGAGTGCTTGTTGTGTACCGTTCGTGATGCGTTTTGTCTTGTAGAGCAAGTTGTCCACTCATCTACCAAGGTAGATGTTATTGGTTTATCTATGCAGGTAAACCTTGCTTTCTCTGTTCTACTAAATCACTAAAACCTCAGTCGCAATATCTACATACCACATAGAGTGCAGCCACTCTGACTGCCGAACATAAACTCATTCACTCACGGAAATCCCTGAGTCATTCAGTGATAGATGCCCATTATTACTGAGTTGTGTCCTCCTCATCTAATCATCATTGCCAATGTCATTGATAATAAAAGGCAAAAAAAAGCAACAGCACTGAGTCTGAGGTAACATGATTTCAATAAGATGAGAACAGCTGTATGTGAGAAGAAACGTGTGTTTGTGAAGCATGTGGCTCCGTTTCGTTAAAGGCAGAAAGGCAGCAAAATATTGATTCAACGACAACATTCACCATTGACAAGTTACTGTCACACGAGACATGGCGCATCGTATCGTGCATGTCTTTACCATGTCGCAACTATTTAATAGGTTTTTAATGTCAACACATATTTATGTGGGCGTGAACCAGCAGGCTGAGCAGGTGATGCAGTGACCGTCTATCTCTTGTGGGCAGTACTCAATCGTTCATGTGAACAGCATTTCAAAATTATTCACCTTTTAAAAACATTGCTTTGGTTGGGGATGCATTCACCTTTGTACTAACTTGTGACTAAAATGCGGGCTCTATTTATGATTTCTGTTAGTTTTACGATGGCTAAATATGGTGGCTGGCCTAATAAGGTACCTTTGCTCTATTTTAAGTGTCCTCTGCTTACATTCCTCACACATACCATTCTCACTGTATCACCGTGTACATACAGTCAGGAAGCAGGGGAGGGTGACGTTGGATCCACGCTACTCAAGCGGAACATTACTAGCCACGCATGCGTGATAATGAGCTTGTCTTTTACTGGTCAAAGATAGAGGATGGGCGCAACAACAGGTCGTGGCCACGGTAATAAGGAGATCACTCTTTCATAGCAACAGATTTTAACCATGTCATCACTTGAGCATCCCTTGTTAATGAGCGCGTCTCATGCAGTGAAGTTAAATGGTTTTTTTTTTCCTTTCTGTGAAATAGCACTTCCATCACGTCAACCACGGATAGTGCCTGAAACATCTTCCCTATCGTGATTAGAAAAACTGGAAGCTATCAAAAGGAAGTAAAAAAGGTTCTCATCCGTGAAAGAGACACACCTTCTAAATGATCACCTGTTATGAAAGGACGCGTAATCACGGACGCGCATGCATGCGTCCGACCGTGAAATGGAATGCGCATGAGAATGTGTGCATGCGCCGGTTCGGTTAGTCAGCTAAATGCCACGTCTGTGATTTTTCCCGTCTGAATCTTTTGCAAAAGACTTTCATCGAACCTCTCTCTTCACTATTTTTAATGCATTCTTTCATGTTGTCTGAACGTTCAATCTGTTAATCTTTTACTACCCAACTTGGGCTTGTTCACACCACGCGAAAGAGAGGTCCGAAATATCTCATTGTTAAATAACACACCACACCCTATGTTGCTATCTCACCATCGTCCAAAGGCATTGATAGAAGGCGAAATGGGTGGGTGATATTGGTATGAAACAGTTTCCCAGTCACTCCTGCTTCAAGATTGCAGAACAAATTTGTCATTTTTGTGTCCCTTTCTTTCTTTCTGAGTAAGTTCTAATGTTTTGTACGGAGTAAACATCCGGGCAAAAAACACCCAATATTCTCCGACTTACTATATGGACTCCATTTGCCTATCTTCTAATTAATGGCGGATCAATGTGAATTAACACAAGTGCAAATAATCAGACAGGTATTCCATCAATGTGTCATGTTTAATTTGATTTTCCAATCATGCCTGTCATTGCCAAATTTTTTTTGGGGGGGCGGGCTGTTTATCACATTGGAATTATTTACTACACACCTCCGTGGTATCGCTCAGGGTAAATAGAAATGAGAGAGAAATGGTCTTTTCATCTATTTTCGTGTTTCATTTTCACATGATTGTTCAGAACATTCTGTTATTATGTCTATCACCCCCCCCCTTCCCAACGCCCCGCACCGCCAAGCCCCGCTGCACGTATATGGATCCATCACTGTACTATTAACACTGTTGACCCATCCAAACAAGACCGAACAATAACTTAGCTCCTTACATTTCCAGATGCAACAAAAATTCCAAGTTTGTAAATGGCAACCTTGATTGTTTGAACAATCTTTTTTTTTCATTATTACTGCCCGCATATGTATTATTGTTTGTTTATGTGCCTGTGACAATCTTAGAATCTGTGGCTTAGGTGTAAGACCCTTGAAAAACTATAATAACAAAATATAACGTCTATGTGAAAGTGTCGTCACTGAAAGAAGTCTCTCTGAACTGTGCAAATGAGAATCAGAAAGGAGAAAAAAAAGGAGTTTATGTTGAAAATAAAAGTCCTGTAGTAATTTTTGAGCTGCCGCTATTTGTGAATTGAAATGGCAAATTGTATAAATTTAAAAGTGGGCTTCATTTAACTTAAGATTTTTGCACTTTTTTGTATTGTAAATATTTAATTCATTCAGTGAATTAATTATGTCTAGCCTAACGGAGGGTTGAGTGCGAACGCTTGTATTGGTTCTACATGAAATCAAGTCTGCGCTTTAATATCACAAAACCGTTAATGCACGTAATGTCTCTCCATTGCTTCCGTTATACTAATGTGTTTCCTTCGTTTCATAAACGAACTAGCAATGAATGTCTCTTCTATTAAAGTACCTGGATCTCCGCCTTAATGAGAACATGTCATGGCATTAGCAGCTTCTTTGAGTGACAATTAAGGTAGAAATTAAAGCAGTCACCATGGTTAAACCAGATAATAGAATGAACGCACAAGATTTGGGATGCACTGATGTGCTTTGTATTTCTGAATGGTAAATGTTCATGAAAACGACTGTACAACATTTGACACATTCATTTGTATTCTTAAAATCAACGTTATCAGATCAATTTGTCCTGTTGTCTGCATAAAAAACCCGCAATTTCATGCGTCAAATCTTTCATGACTTCTTTCCTCCGAACTTTATTGCCATTGAATTCGCCACTGGAAGGAACACTGAGCACAAAAAGAAATGAACCGCAAATTCCCAAATAAGGACCATCAGAGAATCTACGTTACTTATCAGTCCTCAAATGTGCTTCAACAATTTGTCTTCTGTGGGGAGGGGGGGTAAGAAAGCTGAGGACTTTTACAGCTCCAAATACAGAAACTACTATTATTACGTAAACTACAAGAGCTTTTGAGTAAACGAGTCATCTTGGTGATTACATGGAAACCATTAACAAAAGATTCAGAAGTCCATGGAAATGGAACAAGAACAATGTTTTTGCCATTGTTAGGTTGTCCTCACCGGGAAATGAACGGTTATATTGCCATTTTTAAATAGGTAGAATTGTTGTAAAATGTTGTAAAAGTCTCCTTTTGGGCAAAAAGACCCAGTTCATTCCTGCTGTTGTCACATAAAAAGCCAATAACCCATAGTCTTCGTCACAGTCTCCATTTCTTTCTTGTTTTCCATTCTGCTCGGCTTCTCATTATTTTTTTTGTAAAATTTATGAAAAGTAAAACCATACTGCCCTGTAAAAACAGCGTGAAGTTCAGAGAAAAAATGTCTTTCGACGCTCTTTCAATCTGTGTTGCGCCAGGTAAGTCCATCATAGAACTCCCAAATAATTTCAATTCTCCAGGAGTGTAAATGTAGCGTGAAACTGTATTGACGCCGTGTCTCATCCAGGCAGACTGTCGCGCACAAAACAAGTATTACTGTATTTTTTTTTGGGGGGGGGTCAATTTCGGGTATTTGAAAGCAGACATAACGGATGGGCTAGATGTCCGATAGACAAATAATACATTTTAATCCTCGTCCGCCACGAGTACCAGTGTAAACTACGTGTACCTGAGGCAATACAACCGAACGGGCAGCCTGACCCTTTGATAGGGTGCGTGTCCACAAGGATCAGAAACGTGCTAATACGGCAGAATGCAAAGATCACATTTTTTCGGGGTAAAACTTTTTATTTTGCTATTAAAATGTTTTGCAGCCACCGCTGCAGTAATCCTCTGGGAACCACTGTGTAACTGTTTTTTTTTTCAAAGCTATTGAAACCCTGTTTTGTACGTTGGATGGCGTCTGCCTTGGGTTCTAACGCCTGAATATCTTTTCAAAACCAGCTTGTAAACTGAGGCCTGAGGATACAATACGAGCCTACAGAACACGACGGAAAGAATACTTCAACAATTACTTCTCCACATGAAACTTTCATTTCAGTGAGAAAAACAACCTTGACTGAAGGCTGAAAATTACACTACCTTTTGAGAACACAACCATTTTTTAAATCCGTGGCTTCGACTTATAACCCTCAATCTACAATCGTCCATATTCTCCCCGCAAGAAAACTGGACAGCCGTATTTTCAAATAACACAGACGTAACATAAATCAACAGATTGATCATTAGAAAGACAAACAGTGCGAGTGAAACAATGGTGTTATATGGCTACAGTGCATTGAGCTTGCTCATATATTAGTACTAGAAGCGCCTGGAATCCTCCGGATCATGTCGAACATGAAATACACGGATTTACACTGCGTGTCCTCATGCCGTACGTACGTGGACCGCGCGCATGTGTGCACCTCTGGGTTAAACGTCACAATCAATGTGCGTGTATGTCTGTCCAACAGTAATGCAACAACTTACAAGTAGTAGGACGTATTGTATTGTCTAGAGACGGTAACATGAATGAATGCACAATCCCTTTTTCCAGTGTTTCTTTGGGGTCTTTTTGTTGTGTCATATCATTGGTCTACTAAAGATTTTAAAGTTCATGGATACGTGTTTTTTTTAAACGTTATTATGTAGCTTTTTATCATGTGTCTTTTTTTCAAAGAAGACAGAAATCTGTCCATTTCTTTAAATAACGGGTGAATTGAATGACATGTCTCCCGCTTGCTAAGTTGCCAAATCCAGAGGTGAGTATCGAACAGCCAGTCCTCTGCCTCAGAACTTTCTAGTTGTTTGTATTTGTTAATTTACTGTGTACACTGAAAACCCGCTAAACGGACTCTTGTGACCTCCAGTCTTTTCTCTAAACGAGAATTCCACTGTGACCTCCGACACTGCCAACTCACGCTTAACTCTCGTGCAACAAAAAACGTGAAAAAATGCTGATGTCCATTTGTACTCAGTGAAAGTTATCCAATGAGGTATACGGACAACAGGGGTAACAACGATTAATTCAAATGGATTTAAAAATGCTTCGATGTATTAGATCTTCCAAGTAACGATTTTGTTTTCATTGAAGAGAAATAATTCCAATATGGTTTCGAGTGTCGATACACGGATGACTCCTCCGTGACTACTGTAACAGTTGATAATTCTTTCGCTGCTCGAAACTTTCTATTCCTTTTTAATGTCCATCTCTTTCCCATTTAAAAATGTAAACTCTTTTCTTGACTTTTTAATTAATTTTCTTCATATTGGCTAACTGACCCTTTTTTTAATGAAATGTGATGTAACTAGAAATTACGACATCAGTCAATTTATGCCTAATCGATTACCGACATTAAATGTTTTTGGTGCAAACTCTTAAACCAGTACGTGATTAGGTGGGGAATTCCAGAACACCGTACTCACTGAGCGAATGGGACTGAGGGCAGGGGTGGGGCAAGCAGTCTGGTGGGGCGGAGGTGAGTATAAAAGGTCTGGAGAATCAGGACACCTCACCACACTCTCACCGGACACTGAAGCATCCAGATCCTCAGAGGATTAACACATCCACAACCATCACAATGATCAAGGTAGGTGATACCGAGTGAGCGAGTCGTCTAGCTGGGGGTGATGCGACTTAAGTCTACAGGGACATTGTGAACGAAAAGGGGGCGAAATGGTCTTTTTGAAGGGAACCTGTGGGACAAAATTGCCTGGAAGGGTATTCATTTTCAGGGGAATAAGTACCGGGGAATAGTGTTCAATTATAGGGGCACTATGGGGGTGGGGGTTGGAAAACGGTCCAAGCTTGATACAGGATTGTGTTTTAGTGGCGGGGTGGATGAAAGAGCAAATGTCCAATGATTAATTACACACAAAATGCTCTAATACGGAAAACCTAACAAGGAAATTACTGAAATTACCGATTACGTGTTGGATTCGTTTAAATCATACAACTTGAAATATTCAAACTTGAGGGAAAAAAATCACTTAATAAATTAAACACTGATTATTTGAGGTGCTTTGCTTGCAGATCGCAATCCTGTTGGCTGTCGTAGCCTGTGTTTTCGCCGATGAGGATTACACCCCAAAACAACTTCCAGGACCTAATGAGGCAAAAACCCGTCACATTCTGGGAGAGAAACAACACGCTGTCAACGTCAAGGTGCGTAAAACCATGGTTTTTAATCCGTCTGGGTGACAAGTAAACTTCAAACCTGTCATTCTTTCACGACATTATGACATCTTTTTCCCCGTCCTTCCAGGCTGCCCACTACGGAGCTGGTGTAGGAACCGCCCCTTACTACGGAGTTCCAGGCACAGGAGTTGGTGAGAAGTACCACGGATACGGACATGACGGTTACTATGGTCACGGATACGGACACGGTTACTACGGCGGTCACTACGACGGACACTATGGTGGACCTTACTATGGTGGACACTACTATGGTGGATACCCATACGGTGGACACTACGGATACCATTATTAAACTGGTAAATAGATACTTTGCAATGACAGTCAGAATTATTTGTGAACCAAGTTAACCTACTTAAGCGACAGCAATTCCAGTAAACGATTACTATGTTTTTCAGTGTTATTGAATGATTTTGCTTTCAAAAGGCTTCACTCTAATTGGCAAAGACGAACTAACAATTAAGAACAAAATATTTTTCCTTTACAGTTTTAGACTCGTATCTTCGCCGATGAATGATTGTTGTGTGAACGTGAAGGAGGCGCACCGTTGAAACACCTCATACTGTCAGAAAGAGAGGGGAGAAGATGGTGGTGGATCCAGAGAGGGAACTTTAAAACGTCTACAAAATACTCAAGTCTCTTTCGATGTCGTAGAGCTTTTTAAAGTTCGCTCAGTTTCTGCAGCCTCCTTCGTCTTGGTTTTCTCGTTCTGATTTTTTTCTTGTGTTTTTATTAAAGTGCAAATGTGAAAATGTTTTGTAACAAAAAAATAAACGATAAAATACCACAATAATCATGTACCTCGCCTTTTCTTTTTGAGCGTATTTCAAATACAAGCGAAAGTGAAAGTAAGTGCGCACTCTAAATTTTACTTGGACAATATTATAATTAGACAAAGTATGAAATCGTTATTCAACCATGGTTCTTTCATACTGTCAAAAGTCACCGTTTTTGGTCAGCGCGCTTTTGGTCTTTCAACTGCCAACAGCAACAGCTACCCATTTTTTACGGTAGCAAAAACTATGACTTTGACGGCGAGTGTGAACAAACCATCAACATGCCTCTATTAAAACCTCCCAAAGCAGCGAGGGAGGTAAGCTTGCTTCGCATCAACCAGTTTGCGACTTTTGCGAGATCCAAAATTTGAACAGTTCACTTGAAAGGAGGGAGTGAAAGGAGTGAAATAGCTATTGCTGAAAAATACAAACATTTTGGGCAATCCAGTTGATTGCACTAATCACTGCATTTCGATTAGGAATTCTATGCAGCAGATTTGCTGCCAGGTATCAAACAACACGAGCAAAACTGTCGCTTCATTAAGAACTTAATGGCCGCTACGAACCCAATGATCTATCTGAATAACCACAGAAACAGCCTGTATGAAACACTTGCGGCCACAATCCATACAGACATGACAACGTGTGTGCATGTGTTTACATACCAAGAGTAATCTTCCGTGAATATCCAATCATTAGTTAAAGGCATATTTACACTGAATGAACGCGAAAACGAACGCGAAATGGCATTTACCTTTAAGCGATATTTGTCGAGATTCAATATGAAGTTTAATGCGTAACAATTATCATTTGTAAGCGATCTTACTTTCACGTTTTCCTCTTTTAAGAGTTTGAAAGCATTGTTTATAAAATATAATACAATTAAAACAACAATGGCCCCCGAGAGATCTGGGCAGACCATGATCATGAATTGTCTTGGTAATAATTAAAGCCACAGCTGTCGTCAATTGACTTCAATGACCAGTTACCATGGCAATTTGTATGGTAACATCCCGTCACGTGTTGTAACAAACGTACAAAAATAAATTTTTTTTCATTTTAAATATTTTGGATTTTATCTTTTTGAACTTGACTTGAAAGAAAATCCAGTTTTAAAGGTTCAAAAAGACAAACGTGTGTGTAAAAAAAGATTCATGTCACAGAGTATTGTCCGTCAACTTAATCCATTATAACATGTTCGGTAGAGTCACATAGCTTTCGACTGAAACAGAAATTGGATGAGAATTCACTGATCAGTTTTAAAAATTCACTTTACATTCACAACCAAAAATAGGGATATTCTGTTTTGGAAACCTGTCTATTCGACTCTATTCGCTCAAGTGATCCACACAAAACAACACTGCCGAAAGCAAAATACGCTCTTCACTCGACAGAAATATTTTTACTATATTTCCCTTTGCCAAATAGCTCTTGGGAAATTACCATGAATGGACGGAACAGCAGGTTCATACAACAAAGTCTCGTGAGATCATTAACCATAGTAATTTCACCAACAACTACTTTATTTTCTAGAAAATTGGAAACGATTCCTCTTTTTTATTTGCAATCCGGGCACATTTTAAAACTAACCTTAACAGTGCCAATTATTTTAACCTGAAAGATTTACTCTTTCGGCATGCTGCGCACATTTTTTCATCATTTTCACAAAGCTGACATTAAGTAAAGCGATTATCCACAGACAATGGCGACATGATGATTTATATTTTGGCAAACGATTCCTCCAATGTTTTTTAAGCCATAAATCCAGACCTAAAAGGCAAAAAGCACGTAGAGTACTCTAAATTGCCAAACTAGAAATCCTTCAATTTGGGAATCCAATCAGGTAAAATATGTCATACTTATGAACGTATTACTTATTTTTGAAAGAATTGTCCGTTTAAAACCTGGATATCTTTGGTCGGCTTGTTTATGTGTTTATGTTTATGTGAAATGATCCTCAGATAAGCCACCGGGTGTTACACCTGCTTCATTATGTAAACGTTCTGCACTGTAAAATTGATTCAGGGAGAATGGGAGGAAAATAAAAATACCTAATCGAAAATTGATCAAATGAATAAATTTGGCGACAAAAATGAAACTGCTGCCGGCGGCTATACGTTAAAAACAATTTCCACGGATCAAAGTTTTACAAGTACAATCGCTCTGATCTCTGGTTGACCTCTCTGACCTTGACTCTCAAAGATCAAATAATCTGAAGCTGAACAAGCAAGGACAGGTAACCAAAACAAGTAGCTCTTCAAGAAGTACTTAATTTTGTCAATCCTTCTCTGATCTGTGAACAACTATACTAAACAGCTATATGTACAAGAATCCTCATTCCACTTCAAATGTAAGTAAAAGATAATACATTATAAAGATTCGAAAAAAGATAGATACACATATAATTTCCAGATAGGTTCACATCACAAATATTTAATAAAGACTTGGGTGGTAATTGAGAACACTTAGCTAGCTAATCCAAAGACGGATCCTTCAGCGTCCTTCATTATTTGCCCTTCGCAATGCTTTGGTGAATTAATACTAAAAGTATTTGGTATTCTTTTTAATTTTTTTACTTTTTTCTAGTTTTCAAAAAAAATAATACAATGGCAGGAATGTCATTACTACTGACCTGTTGGCCCGTGGCCACCTGATTTGACCTCTGGGCCATCTAGTTTGATATTCTACTGGCCCAGGCTGGAAACCTAAGTTCATGGACCTGGCTTCGAAAAAAAAACCGCTGGTCATTTTGTAAACGTTTGTGTCCCAGCTTTGGATAATAATGGAATCCGCCATCCTTGTAGATGGCGGGATGACTTTTCAGACCGCGTTCAACCATCAAAAGATATTCCGCACTTAGAAATTTGGTATCAATGTATACCAATGCAATACGTGCAAATATGGTATACAAAACAGATACACTGAAAGAACATGAGAAAACAGGACTGTCTACAACGCTAAAAATCCATGCAAAGGCCATCTCTCAACCTGAACGGAGACAAGGTTTCAACGCCTACCGTTTCCAACTTGATAAACATTCCCTACAAATTTTGAGGTCAACATTGATTAACTTAATAATATAAACCTCAGAAACCAAAAATAGTTTGATACTCAGATAGTCATGATACTGAAATATGTCAATGATTTTATGTCAGCTGTCACAACATATTGAACCTTTTGGACTTTAAGCTCATCAATTCAATACTAACAAGAAAGTCCTCCTGCGTGAACGCAAGAGGCATACCGACCGCGGCGTAGCAAACCTATCCCAGGGGATAAACAAAAAAAAAAATTCAACAAAAAAAAAATCGGGGGGGGGAAAGACCACTGGCTGGACTGGGTACCCCCCTGGCTGGAGTGGGTACCCCCTGGCTGGACTAGGTACCCCTCCCGCTGGACTGGGTACCCCCACCCACCCCTGGCTAGGTACCCCCTCCCCCCTGGCTGGACTGGGTATCCCCCTTCTACCCTCCAGCTGGACTGGGTACCCCCGCCCTCCTGGCTGGAGTGGGTATCCCCCTCCCCCCCAGCTGGACTGGGTGTGGCCCCCTCCCCCTACCCCGGCTGGACTGGGTACCCCCCCCCCCAAGCTGGGCTAGACCTGACTCGGATACCCCTCCCCCCCTGTGGACAGACAGACTCACGCCTGTGAAAACTGTACCTCTCCGTCGTACTACGTACGCGGTCGGTAATTAAATATCAAATGCTGATATATTCGTCGTATTTACACTTGTAATACGCATATCTAAAACTGTAACGCCATGTGACGTGACGTCCACATATGTTTAGACTTCACTTATAAGTAAACAAATGTTGCAGTCTATTTGTGTACACTACAGTAAAATTTCTCCATGACGGTCACTCTACAAAGGTTGATTAAACCTGGTACTAAGTAGACAAAATAAATGAGTGACATTTACGGAGAAATCCCACTGTCTTCAGAGATAAATCTGCGAGTCTCTATGACCTTTTTTAATTTCATATATTGGGACTTTAAACGCCTCTTATCAATCCTCTATTGTCTGATTAATATCTCTTCTGCATGTCCTAAAATTAGCATGCACATGTATAAAATAAGCTATCCTGAACCAAAGGCCACCATAGAAACGGAATTACGTAAAAAGGTATTCAATAAGGTTCTCGGCGATCTACCTAGGTGCCTCCATTTATTATTTATTTTAGCTTGAAGAATTTCATCTAAGCTTAGATGAATTCGGATAAGTAATTCTGTACTATAATCGTATCAGTTCTTCCATTGGTGTGTCTCCCACTTGATGGTAAATTAATTCAACGTAAATTCCGGATGGTATCGTCACTAAAACATGGTGCAAAAGCGCAAAAAAAAAAACTTACTGGTCCTTCTGATTACTTCAGATAATTTTTGAAAGAGTAATTGTCGGATCATGGAATTTGACTGCACCTCACAAACATGTTCAGGCCCACTTCCTCAATTCGGCGCCATTCTGTACCCCCTCTTATCTTATATCTATACCCAAGTGACCCAGAAGGACCTGTAGCTGATGGAGGTAATGATTACATACTTCTTCTCAGTGTGTATCTCCGTCTTGATATCCTCACTGATGCTGCTCTTGCTGCTTTTACTCGTGATGGATTCTTCCGTTATGGAACTCGCAGCCGACACCGCAGACCTATCAAAACAAAATTAAGTTGAAACGAGTGGCTCGAATAATCAGTCTTTCAAAAAGTAGTTTTGTTCCAAATCTCATACTACAAACCAGAAACAAAAACAAATGGAACAGAACAATTGGAATTACAATTATACTGGTACTATACCTGCTGTCAGGGCCCACTTCCTCGGGTATGGAGCTCTCGCTCTCGCCACTGCCAGGACGCTGCAGTTTGCTGCGGGACGGTGACTCCACGACGTCCTCGGGGATGCTGACGTCAGACGCGCTGGTAGGACGCCCGTTCGTTGTCGTTCCGCTTTCCGTGACGACCGACGCATCGGAGCGGGGCGACTGTATCTCTGTACCTACAAGAGATGAGTACTCTCTCAGCTTCCAACAATGTTATATCCTGTGAACGACAACCGTTACATCTTCGCAACTGTCATCCTAAATACTTCCTCTACTTTTCCTTCCGTAAACTTATTTCGTAATTTTAGGATCAACTTTCGGTACCTATCTAAACTGGGCCGTTTCCATGACCTACCATTCTTCACCTTACAACAATTTCGTTGGTTTACTAATCACCGCAAGTATATAAAGCATGTAAAGTATATTTTACATTGTGTTGTAAAACCTCTAGATTTACAACTAAATTCTCCACCTCAAATAGTTTGGAAACATTTGATCCATTTTGTGTTAATTTTGATATTTTTTTCACATTGAGCAACTGTGTGATCTGTTTCAGAGTACAAAACTTTGATTCTATAAGGAAATATATTTCGATGCACTGACTTGTTTTCTCTGGCTCTGGTTTCTTCTTCTCTTCTTTGGCCGGTTTGACGTCCTTTGCCTTCGTTTTATCCGCTTTAGTTTTGTCACCCCATTTCGCCAGAGCCTGTTTTTCCAGTGCTTCAACCTGTCAATCAAAAATAACCACTCACAGTCAATTTTAAATCAAAAAAATCTCGGATTTGAAATTATTATCTACCAATTTCCCCTGTCAATGCTCTCAGTTTAATAACACATCCATCAAACAACGAATATTAATATCGTATCCCTTCAGTGTATGAATCCACAGCCTTATCCTTTCAGTGCGAAACTTATTCTGATGCTATGAAAGAACCCAAGAAATCACTTGCCGCTTTTTCCTCGTTGTCGAGTTGGTCCTTCCAGGCGAGTAGCTCCTCGGCCTGCATGCGACGTGTCCGCAGCCTCTGTTCCCTCACCGTCAGGTATCTGTACAGTAAACCATGCAGATAACTCAATACATTAACCGTCACTCTAACCGTTGGGTCTCCTTCAACCAAGAACTTCAACTGGTACATCATCCAGCCAAAGACTACTGGCTTCAATTCTGTATCCATTATGATGATTTTATCAACTGAAGGCACTTGCAGAAACTTTAAGGTGAATAGACCCTTCTTGCCATAAATAATCAATGTAATAAACTGATGACAGTATCGTCATTTTTCATATCACAGATCACTTGGCCCACAATACTAAATATCATTTTAATCCATTACTACTTTAGTTAATCTATTACTGATGTAATCATAAAGTGACATGATCATCGGGATGGGATGCAATGAAGGTGAAATTGTTTCATTCCATCAATATAAGGAAAAACGTTTTTCGACTTAAGCTTTCATCAAAACAGGTGAATAATGCTAAGAAGGTGCGAACCGCGCAAAACGAAACCTTTTATTGTCGTTGTTTACGTTTTCGCTTCTCACAGTTTTGTCACTAAGTGGTATTATTCACAAACACTTCTTGATGATCACTATTCCACAGCAATGGGGAGCGTGGAAAGTTGACGAGAACAAAACTTTGAACTTGGGTTTTTATCCCAATGGGACAGACTTTCACAAGACCTTTTCAATTATATTTTGACCTTACAAGTGTAAAAATCTCTAACTGTATCCAGAGAAAAATTATGCATAATTGTGTCATCAAAAGAACCAAAACTTAAAGCAAACCTGTCATTTACGAGTTCAAGATTAGGTGTATATGAAACATATTTTGCGTCATATGCTTCTGATCGGAAATAAGGTTATTCACTGAATCCAGAGTAGACAGTATTGTACGGTACTTACTTTGGATCGAGTTTGAGTCTCTTGAGTTTGGCCATGGCCTTCATGTTGTCGAGAGATTCACGTCTGTTACCTGACGTATCAGAGCCTGAAACAAAGGTGAACGGGTTGTACAAAGGGGCATTCAATTCAATAGCAATGACCATGTGTGTTCATCTCAGATTCTTGATCAAAACATGTTTAAATCTGACGTTCAAGTGCGTGCTTTCAACCTGCAAACAAACCTACCTATAATATCTGAGGAACCCCTACGCCTGAAAAACTTTTTTCGAAACAATCTTTTGTCACGTCACAAACCTAGTGTTATTTGTTTCTTTTTTAAATTAAAAAACTTTTTCGTTTACTGTCTCCCTTCACTGCAATCATTTGGGGAAGAAATTCTTCTGACACCAGATAGAGCTTATGGCAGATGGATTAGTGTTTGTACACGGGGCCAAAATGGTTGAGGCTGCCATATTTACCTTTGGCAGGTGACGGGCTTCTACTTCGTTCTGTGTCATCTTCCAACTGAAATACAAATACAAAACGAAAATTAAATTCATTGTCACATAATTACTGACGTTCATTTAAAACACGGCAAGAATATGTATATTCTCCTTTCTATTTAAAATCGGATAGAACTTTTTGAAGAACTTGTCTCGGCGAGCACCCGAAAATTGTGGCTTGTCAAAGAAAAACTTGAATGTTGTAAATATGGCACACTCCCAATATATAATCCACCCACTAAAAATACAACTGTAGACGTTTTTGGTTTTTACTGGCATAACTTATTAAACAAGACTTTTTCTCACAAATTTTTGTACCCTCAATAACTTTGGAAGGTCTGGAGATAAAACTTTGCCAAGTGATATAAAGCAATGAGGCAGTGGATACTGATCAGAGGCTTTGCCCAAGAAGAGGTACAGTACATCTGCCTGCAACATTATATGCATGATGTTGGTGAATTATGGGTTTATTATGGTGGAGTAAAAAACTTGGTCATGGCCATTTGTGAGCTATTTCTAGTATTTCACTTATTGTTGTTGCACAGGTTACCGTCCGAAACAATGTCTTCAAGACAGGTTCTGCTGGACTACGGTAGTTTCTGATACTGTATTTCGAAGTGATAACATAAAACTTCAAAACGCCACGATTCCTGCAACCATGTCACATTATGTTAACAATATTGCTCAATAATAAGACGCCGAAAAATACAATGTTAGACTACGAGATTTAACTATTTACAAAGTATCATAAACAATTTGCTGTGTATCTATTCTACGTACATAATTCACAATTTTTACGCCTGAAAAACAATTCTACAGGTATCTTTTATCCAGAGACCTCTATTAATTAACGAACTTTCTTTCAATGCACTAAATTTTACACTTGACTACGAAAAAAAAAACAAAAACAAAACGAGGTGCTCCCGACCTGGGGCTCAAGATGGTATCAAAATCTACTTAAAACCCAAATTCCATATGTCCAGTGGAGGAGGGGGTAGGGTGTATTTTCAACTTTTGATGCTGTGTCAAAATCTGCCTAAAACCCAAATTCCCTATGTCCAGCGGAGGAGAAGGGGGGGGGGGGGGGGTAAGGTGTTGTTAACCCAACCTGGTTGTTAAGTTGGTT
>JBCAUG010183568.1:0-19786 GCA_038406175.1 Haplosyllis leylae | reverse complement strand
TTGGGGCCCCCCCCCCCCCCCCCCCCCCGTCCAGGACTGGGGTGTCAAACTTCCAAAAACTGTACTGATTTTGAGTTACGGAATGAGAATAAACTTCCTATTTTCCTACTACATAATAAGTAAATAATTGAAGAAAACGAAACTGTTCTAGATCTAGTCTTCTATCAATTTACTAGCAATTCATACAAGAAGATGATACATTCTAAAATATTTTAAAAGCCGCACCCTAAGTTGCAACACGGAAAAACTTCGTAAGTACCACTGATGACGAATTATTAAAAAAAAAAAATTAAATATTTTTGAAAAGTAACACTACAAGTAACCACTTCGACCTGTACAAAAAAATATAATCTACATAATTCACTCAATACATCATAACATGGACATTAGATAACAACAGAAATGCTATTAGAAGAGTTCACAGCATCTGTAGCTTGGAATAATGAAAATACATGGTATTGTGAAAAAGTGCATTTTTCACGACTTCATCCAATTTATCCATACAGTAAAGAGAGGTACAAATGGCACAATTGTCGAAAACGAGCACACACCAAATCCTTTATGGAAAATGCAGGATCCTAAAAGCTTGGGCACGAGTGTTGAGCTCTGTAATTACTCTAAACGTTTGTGAATCTTCACAAATTTTGGTAGAGAAGCTTGTACACAGTTACAGCTCCACTATCGTTTGCCACAACCAAGTCTTTAGTTTCAGAATTGGCAGCCATTCTGAGTGGTCTGTCCAAATTCTGCAGGATCTTGGACAGAAAATTACCGCCAGAAGAGACCAAGTACACACAATCTGCTTTAGCATTCAGCACATAGAAAAAACGTCCATCATTGCACATGTCCATTAAATCAAAAACAGTCTCCTTGTCAAAGGCCTCAAACGCGATTGTCCACATAATTTTCGATTCTCCGTTGAGAGCAATAAGTGCTGTGGCGTTCTTTTTAGGTGATCCCTTTGTAGATCGACATGACTGGGCAACAAGTACCATCAGTTCTTTTTGTGTCTCCATTGCGCTTACTGATCTTGGTGCGTATGACTGGAGACCCCGTTGCCACTTAAATCGGGGAGGACCGGCCACTGAAAAACAGACAATTTGATGTTCGGATTTCTGCCATGTGCTGTACACCAAATAGTTTTCTGTCCCTGAAATACACAAGCCTGCTTTTCCACGCACACGAATTGTATGATTCTCATTGTTGAGGAAAATTGGCCAGTTAAAGTACAGCCGTATTTCATTCCGTTTTCGATCGAGCACAGCATGATCCCTCTGACCAAATGTTGCAACATTCCCAACATCATCTTCATGTTCATTTGAGTGAAACATTTTACCCTCATTTTGTTTGTAGACACGAAGATGTGAAGAAGATACAATAGTGACGCCAACACCACCATAAGAATGACAGGCAACACCAACCACATCGTCATCTTTTTGTGTCCAAGTCACAGCTTTCTTCACCTTGACTGGTGGAACCTTAGGCCTGTTAAAAACAATTGGCACTCCTTTTACAGCTTCCTGTGGAAACTTAAAAACCCGCGAAAAATCACTGTTCGTCAACTCTAAAGAAGGAACGTCAACTTTTAGTAAGTTGTACTTAAGGCTCCAATTGCTTAAGGTCTTGTAAAGGCTATCAAAATCCTTATCAAGGTGCTTGTCTGCATTGGTTCGTACTATGTTTGGAATAGTGTCACTGAACTCAGCTTCCAATGATTCCAGCGCTATCTGTGCTTCATCAAGGTCATCTTCGTACGTAGTTAGTACCACTTGCTCTTCATAAGCTTTGCCGTTTACGTCATCGGTAATCTTCTTCTCAAACTCACTGAGTTTTGCACGATATACCGACATCCCTGTTTTGACCTTGTTCAACAACTCACACTGATTGTTACTTAATCTTCTCATGGCAGATTGTATTAGTTCCCTATTCTCCTTGATGGCCTGTTTCATCACATTCAGATGACTCAACCTTGCTGCACAAACACTCTTCGCACACTTGACCTGATGATTTCGATGCTTTTCCTGCACACATAGCCAACACAACACAGCTCGATTGCAGTGACTTTCTAAACAAAAATGCGTTAGCTCCAGCCCTGGATGCCGTTTACACAAACTCGTCCTCACAGAGGGTTCCTTCTTTTCCTTCATCTCTATGAAACTTTTGATTCTGAAATCCTGACGAAATCCGTGTACACCTTTCCAGGGCATCTCATGACATTCTTGGCAGATGGGACATTTAAGCGTGTCATCTTCTAGTTGATCAGCCGCAGATAGGTCAAGCAAGCACTGCAGACAGAACGTATGCAGGCACGGGAGAGCTCTTGGGTCTTCGAAGTCGCCGAGGCATAGTGAACAAGTCAGGAGATCAGACGCAAACGCCATATTCAGTCAGTCTGACCTGTAATAAAAATACCAAAAACGTTCACTTTCTTATTGCTTTAAAAACATTTGACGTCATATACCAAACTACTAAACAACTCTGTTTAAAACCACGGGCCGTTTAAAATCATTACGGATTTCAATTATTCCGATGTAAAGTTTTCATTCACGCCCCCCCCCAATGTGATGGTTAACCGGATTGCATGACCGACAGTTTCGTGACCGACTGTAAGTTTTTACAGTTGGTCACGAAACTTTTACAGTCAGCCATGAAACTTTTACATAGGGTTTACACAGGACAGCGACTGTAAGTTTCATGAGCAACTGTAAACTTACAGTCTGTCATGAAACTTTTACAGTCAGTCATGTAATCCGTTTAACCATCACAAAGTGCGATTAACCATCACAAGGGGAGAGTGATTGAAATCAACATTTGTACACCCCTGGGGTGAATGAAAACATTTCACCGGTACAATGGGAACGAGGGCCTACTTTACTATTGTGCATGCCGGCGGGATTGACAAACGACGTTAATTAATATTGCCTGTGGATCCTCCTCAAATATAGTGGTAGTTTGTGATATAGATCTAGATTAAAAGTCTGCTGATGATCCCACGTGGGGCGGGCTGGCATTCACTTTTAAATATTAATGCATTTCATACTTGAACAAGACATCATTAAAACCGAACTACTCAGCATGGGATTCAACTCTTTAAACTAACAATAATCCAATCTTACCTGTGTGCGCTGTATTTAACTGAATTCGGTGCTCAAAAGACCCAACCCTACTTCAACAAGACTTCTCCATTTACTATACGCGGGTGTTTACGCACCGAAACGCGCGAAGATTTTTTCGGCCTTTTAGAAAGCTGGAGTCAAAAAAAAAATACAATTTGTTATTTTAATTTGCAGTGGCGGATCTAGAAGAGGCAAGGGACGCACGTCACCAACCTTCCTCTTTCTTTGGGCCAAAATTTTCTTCATTTTCGTGCGGTTTTTGGGAAAAAATTAGTCAAATAGTAGGTTGGCGCTCCCCTCCTTGGGGACAACGAAACTACTAACTTGTTATCAAGCACCCTCAAGTTTTTATGCATCAAACAGGTTTTCCTCGTTCTTACTTTACCATTACACTCGAAGTGGACGGTTAAAAAACAACAAACAAACAAAAGAAATATATTCTTTCATCAATGTATTAGCAATTTATGCGAAATGCGAAACGTTTTAAAGTACAAGTTAAAACCACAGAAAAGGCTGATGATAGATTATTGAAGAAAAAAAACTTTTGAACTATTTTTTAAAAGAAACACTATTATTTACAAGTAACACCTTCGAAAAAATAGTCACACAGCTGGTAAAAATATACAAGTTCAATGTATACAACTGAAAATGTCCTATCAGTCTGTCGTAGAAATTGCTACAATGCACGGATATTGTCGAAAATTTTCATAGCTTCAAACCGTAATTATTTTAAAAATTCACTACATTAACGAAACAAAAACTAACTACACATTCATCCCTTGTCATGACTTTCTGCTTATAGCCCCATAGTACTCATGTGGCTGCATGAATTAATACACCCTAGGTTTCATTTACAACGAACAGTTTGGTGCACAAAAGTGTTCGTAGTAGGTGGGTGCTTGTTATAGTTGAACTTGTTGTCAATGAGGGATTGCTGGCTTGATAGTGAATTATTTGCTCGAGATCCAGTGCAGCAGTCAGATGTACAATGTAAATTCTGCAAGTTATACTTCACTGTAGATTGTAAAGCAGCTTGCAAACCGTCACTGCGTCACCATACGATACAACGAAGTTATTACTCTCAGAATTAATCGCTATCCTGAGGGGACAGCCGAAGTATTGCAAGATCTTCGACAGAACTCTTCCGTCAGTAGAGACCAGATAGACACAATCTGCACCGGCATTCAGTACATAGAAATAACGCCTATCGTTGCACATATCAATCAAATCAAACTGCTCAGCCCTCTTATCCAAGTCCTCAAAGTTCAAGGCCGTAAGAGCTGTTCCTTTATTATCCTGCCTTCCTATTCCGCAATCATTGGCAACAGCCACTACTAGTTGTTGTCCTGTCTCTATAGCACTGAGCCAGTCTGAGGGATCTTGGTACAAATGATTTTTTGAGCCAGGCCAGGCAAATAATTTGTGACCTGGATTTTTTCCACACACTATACACTAAATACGTCTGAGTGCCTGATAAACCACGACCTGCCTCCCCACGTACAGAAATTGATTCATGAGCCTCCGTTAGGAACATTGGGCGTTCGTGGTGTAGCCTTATTTCACTGCGATTTCGATCCAGTACCATGTGTAGTAATTTCGTCCATATTACCGTACTCAACGTAGTGGATTAACCTTCCGTCATTCTGCTTGTAGATTCTAAGATGCGAATTAGACACAATGGTGACACCTTCAGAATGACACGTAATACCCTTCTGTGTCGTTCTTGGCACATGGGACATTTCACTCTGCCATTGCGTTGATTAGAGTCACAGTGTTGATCCAAGCAATTCAGACAGGACGTATGGAGACACGGAAGAGCTCTTGGGTCTTCGAATTCTCCCAGACACAGTTAACAAGTCCGGATATCTGCGCACGCCGCCGTCATTTTGACCAGTGATCTAAAATTAAAAAAACAATTATGTGTATAATCTGAAACACTGAGTTACAGGGTCAGATTTGGCAGTCTGAGACACAATGGAGTTCGTTTGCAGCAAAGCTACCTCATACAACATCTCAGTGCTCACAATTAATAAAAGATCTACTTCCGTCCAGAAACTGGGATTTAACATAGAATTGCAAATCGACACGCCAAATTGGATGTAGACCTAATTTGCATCAAGCAACAGATGTAAATTTTTTAACAAGTTTTTATGAATCCTTACCTTTTCTTCTTTGGTGTTCAGAACAAACACAAAGCTGGAATTCAGCTTGTGTAGCCTCACAGAATATTCCCAGCACTCAACCAGAACTCTTGCACACTACTACTGCGTGAATTCTCGGCTTTTAGTCGAAGTTTCCGTGCGCTGTCCCTTTTAACTTAAGTGGGAGGGATCTTGTCACGGTTGAGTGAGGGGCTTACTATTCAAAAGCTCGGCACCTCTTTGTCGGTGCAACCAATCAAACTTAAACACCAAAAATATCAGGCAGTGAAAGTTTCACGAGGTGGCTCGTTCGCTTCCCTTCGCTCCTGGCCGTGGACAGGGCCGCGGACATGTCTGTGGACACTTCCGAGGCTGTCTGTGGACACTTCTGAGGCTGTCTGTGGACACTTCTGAGACTGTCTGCAGACACTTCTGAGGTTGTCTGTGGACACTTCTGAGGCTATCCACAGATACTTCTGTGGACATGTCCGTGGACACTTCTAAGGCTGTCTGTGGACACTTCTGAGGCTGTCCAGACACTCCTAAGGCTCTCCGCAGACACTACTGAGGCTGTCTGCAGACACTTCTCAGGCTGTCCGCAGACACTTTTAAGGCAAAAACCCTCAATCAACAACTAATGTGACTCTAATGAGCCACCAATGATGTGTTTGGAGTGAAGGGGAGCAAAGGGGCAAAGGGGAGTGAAGGGGGTGAAGGGGAGCAAAGAGGGGCAACGGGGAGATCCTCTGTAACCCAACTCATAATAACACAGCTTTGAATACAGTGTAGTCAGTATTTAAACGCTACAACATAAATAAACACTTGGTGAAGTTATCTTTTCTGAAGAACCTGAAGAATCAAACAGATTAGTTTATTTCACGTTTCACTGTGGCAACCATTCTTTTTTAACTTTTTTCAAAATTAATCAAACACGTGCAATTTATTCAAAGAGTGAACGGAACGCGTAAACAATGTAATACAAATTACTTTCCATTTGATTATCAACATTGTCTCACAGAGTATTACCATCTGTGACGGATCCAAGATCGCAAGAGGTGCGGGCTATCTTCTACCAATTATCCTGACGAACTCCGGGACACCCAGAAAGAATTAGTCTGTATTGAGCAATTGCCCCTTAAATCCAACAGCGACCTCTCTGAAGATGTCTAACTTCCATTTTATTTCGCGAACATGGGGTGCGGGGGGTGGATCCAGTGGGACTTTCCATCCCTTAAACGCTATAACATAAATAAACACTTGGTGGAATTATCTTTTCTGAAGAACCTAATTGAATAAATGGGGTGGATCTAGGACTTTCCAACCCTGGAGGCAGGATACAAATTTGTCGAATTTTCCATAAAATGCACGAAACAAAAAAATGGTTTTGGGGTTTAGAGTTACGTCTCAGATCCGCCAATGAGAATAACTCAAATTATTAGCAATTATTTTTTGTACAATTGATGCTGCAGTAGTTAGACAAAATAACAAGTATTAATTTTTGGTGAACTGCAATTAAACTGTTAGTACAAAATTATTCAAAATTTACATTCACACAACACTTACATGCAAGCTCACATGAACATTTACATGAACAATTTACATGCAAATTAACACAAACATTTCAAAATAACCTTCAAACGTATTACATTAACTCGTATAACTCCTCTATTATCCTCTTTGTACTCTGGGTTTGGCTCGACACGTCAATTGCAGTTTTCTTTGCCATACTTAGGCTGGCGAAATACTCGGCTCATGCGCGCTCATTGGTTGTTCACATAGCATCACAATGGAAGTGTTCACACGTATACTCAATGCATAACAACCTAAAATTCTTCGAATCGAGCATCTACTTTTCAAACTTTTCCTGCGTTGGTGGTAAATTCCCGATGTAAATACACACATTTTTCGTGTTTTGAAAAAGAAAGCACTCAATTTTCCCACTTATCAAACAACAAAGAAAAGTCTTTTAGTGTTGTTTTTCTCCCACTTTGAACTACAAACCTTAGCAAGTTATAGCCTCAGAACTGAACACGAACACACAAGTATCATTAACATTAAGTGAAATTGAAAAATTTTTTAGATTTTTACTATTGCTGAATATGATTGCAATGAAGAAATACACTAAATTACCTAATAATTCATATGAAAATAATATTGCTCAAAATTACGATTTATACATGTGTAAATTTCTATCCTCAGATCCAACGTGTATTGGTCCTTTCGTTTCCAGTGAACAGTTTGTACCACCTTAACTACTGCTGTTCTTGATGTCCAAATCAAAGGCTGCATTTGATGACCATTCCCCCGATACTACCTTAACTGCCGCAACTGTTGATGCCATCTCCGTCGACCCCATAACCCGATCGTAGTCACCTGCACCAAGGGGTAATTCGGGAGATTTTGGTGTTAAATCCGTGGGCGTTGCTGCTTCTCTATGATCGTGATTTCCAGTTGCAGGAAGCTCGCGTACTGATTTTGTAGGCGTCGCAATACCCATTTTCTTGAACTCTGCTGTGGGGACCTCTGGTGTCCCCTCCGGGGTTGTTCCGTTTCCTGTTGTTTTACGAGGGAGTACGGGATTTTTCACCTTGGCCGTTTTCGGGGTCTTTTTACTCGTTTGCCTCTCAGGAATTCGTCTAGGACATATTGGTGCCATTTGTCCTGGTTGACGCCGTGTTCTCACAACCGGAAGTTCAAGAGGTAGACGCTGCGTTCTCATAACCGGAAGTTCAAGACTTCTGTTTTTTGGTTCGATTGAACCCACGGATGAACCTTTCAGAACTTCCTCCCGTATTTCAATTTTGCCGAAGGCACTGACCGTAGGAATAGAAAGCTTCGAATCTTTATCAACCTTCACCACCGGCATGCCAAACTTGAACTTCCATCCTTCAAGAAGCCTATGGAGCTTATCAAGGTTGGCGTCAAGGCGTTTATCGGCGTTGGCTTGAATGATGATCGGAATTGTTTCACTGAACTGAAATTCAAGCGATTCCAACAAACTCTGCGCTTCGCGCAGTTGGTCTTCCTGTCCAAGAAGACGCAGCTCTTGGTCGTAAGTTTGTTTGTCAATGTTGCCTTCCACTTGTTCTGCAACATGTTCTAGGATGGCGTAGTAATTACCGAATCTTCTACTGACTTCATTCTTCATTTCCTTCTTGTTCCTTTCCAGTCTCTTCTTCAACATTACCAGTGTTTCATTGTTTTGCTTCAGTGCTTGCTTGTACATCTTCAACTGAGTTAACTTTCTCGTGCAAACTTCCTTTGCAGGAAAAATGTGGTGATTTCGATGATTTTCAATCGCACACTCTCGGCACAAAACTACCCCATTGCAATCATTCTCCAGACAAAGGAGATCTGCCTCTAGTTCGGGATGCTGTTCACATAAGGTCATCTTTGGAGAGCTCTGTTCATTTTGTGCAACCATCTTTAGAAAACTCTTGATTGGCAAATTCTGTTTAAATCCAAGGACGCCTTTGGCCGGAAGTCGATGATACTCCTGACAAATTGGACATGTTACAGCGTCTTCCTCGTAAGCACAATCAGCCAGTTCCACCAAACACAGATGGCAGAAGATGTGGTGACAGGGCAGTGCCCTGGGGTCCTTGAAGTCTCCTTTACACTGTGAGCAAGTTGAAGTCAGGAGTCCTGCCATCTTAGATCCTGTTGGGGAATAAACGGAGATCAATTACTTGCAATTCGTTGCCCATAAGCCAATGAGAATTAAACCAAGGAGAGTTTTGGTTGTCATTTTTAAATAAACGCCATGGAAGGACAGCAGTGCCAAAGGTGAAAACAAGAATGCTGATTAGCATTGTGTCGCACCGCATAAGTTTGTGGTATTGATTTATGTTTTTAAGTGTTTTAGTGGGTCCAAATGTGTATCTAGCCAAATCTGGTGTTATATCATTTTAGATGGGTGGGTGGGTGGGTGGATGGTTCTGAGAAAATATTTTGGGTCCAAAATCTGCTGTTAATCTCATTTTGGGTGGGTCAGTGGTTCGGTGAAAATATTTTGGGTCCAAAATCTAGTGTTACCTCATTTTGGGTGGGTGGTCCTGTGAAAAAAAATTTGGTCCAAATTTACATAAAGCCAAATTTGGTATTATCTCATTATTGGTGGGTGGCAGGCAGGTGGGTGGTCTTGAGAAAAAAAATTCAGTCTGTATTTACATCAAGCCAAAACTAGTGTTATCTCATTTTGGGTGGGTGGATGGTCCCTTGAAAATTTTTCAGTGTAAATTTACATCAAGCCAAATCTGGTGGGTTTTTAAGGGGGGGGGTTGTAACAGCACGATTCACAGAGCCAAGGGCTTCGTGGCTTCACGGTTTGCCTGGTATGATTCCTGAAAATCCTCATACGGAGTGAATGGCCCTTGGCTGGTACGCACCCCTGAATACCGTACTGGTTTGCGACTTCACGGCTTTGTGAATCACGCTGTAAGTTGTCACACTAGGCTAGCAAACAGGCAGTATAGTCAGATTGGTTGTTCCGCTCATTGCAGCAGCGTGACTAAAAATTATTGCTCATATTTCAAGAATTGGTGGATCAAGGCGTTCACCTTTGCCCCTCCCCCCCCCCGCCTCGCCGGACCAAAATTTTCAAGTATTTTATTTTTGGAATATTAGGCTAAATCACACGTTGGCCTTGACCGTGGATGACAATCCTTGATTTGACCCTGTACAATGAATTCTTCGCGATACCTAAAACGTGATCCAGACGACCAGTAATAGTAGCTCGGCCAACCAAAGCAGATCATTCATTACTCACTGTCAGTGTCAGTAATTCCTCTGCTGTTAGATTTTCTTTCCTCGAGTTGCCACGTCACTTTCCCACTCACTTTCAAATTACGCGGTCCTTTATTGCGCATTCATCAGCGCCACATAGTGACGGCTTTTGTACAATTAGCGGATCCAGAAGTGTGAGGAAAGTGAAAAAAACATGAACCTGTGGAACAGCGTGGGGAGGGGACAGAAATGGATATCCTGGATCCGCCACTGATGTAACTGGTAATAACCGCCCGCATTCTGAAGGAATGGGGAAGGTAATGTTTTCACAGGTGTCCGTCTGTCCACATGGGGGGGGGTTACCCTAGTCCCCAGTTCTTTCCCTGGCCCTTTCCCAGGGGGTACATCAATCCCAGCCAGGGGGTACCCCCATCCCAGGTGGGGGTACCCCAGTGCCAGGCAAGGGGTACCCCAACTGGGACAGGGGTACACCACCTGCTGGGACTGGGGTAACCCCCCCCCCCCCCCCAGGAACAGTACCGAAGAGCAAGTACCAATAGGAGAAAATTGTGCATTGGTCGCCAACCAATCAGTGGACTGTCGCGCTACAATCCTATTCACTATTAGTCTAAATTCTGCAAAGGTGTGAAACAGGGGATTCAATTGGCCTGTATTCGGTGTCGGAATGCACAAGAAATCTCCTAATGTTGCTACGCAGCGCGCAGTATGCCTCTTGTGGTCACGCAGGAGGACTTTCTTGTTAAGAATAAATTCTGATTACACAAATCATCACAGAGTTGGGGAAGGCAGTGGCGGATCTAGGATTTCCCAGAGGCGGTGCCAACCCCTAAGGGGCCAACCTACTATTCGACCATTTTTCCGAAAACTGCATGAAAATGAAGACATTTTGACTGGGGGACGCATCCCTTGCGTTCCCCAGTGAGAGGGTGAATGCATGATTACTCTTGGCGCTAACCCCTTGGAAAGGACTACCAACATTATCATTTTCGAAAAAAAAACTTATGAAATTAAGAAACTGTTTGTCTGCCAGAGAGATGGACATTTTTATTTGGATCCACCACTGGAGAATGTAATGAAATTTCAAAGCTGTAACAGCTATTTGGACTTTGAATTGATGAGGTTTGGATCCACTACTTGTAAAATGGTAACCGCTCCAGAAAATCGGTCTCGGAAGCCAGAAAATCCGTCAGCCAACTTCGCCAACCAACTTTATGTGTCAATTTAATTTGCTTTGTAACAACAATTTATTCTTTAAAAAACATTTATTTGGGTAGGAAACAAGGTCAACAACTGTAAATTTTCACACTGACCAAACGAATGCTAACAATTTAAATTTGAATTATGAGAACGAATGGATAAAAAAAACTGCGCAAGTCAACGCAACACTTATCTGAACATAAACACGATCATTTGAATGTTGATGCCGGAAAGATCATCAAGAATCCAAAAATAATTTTATTGAAAGAACTCGGAAAAAAATATTCGAAGAAACCTAAGCATGCCCATGCAAGCTATGAGCAACTTTTGTACATGCAGGAAGATCTATTCTGACTGGTTAGTAAATAGTTCTGCAACGGTTGTTTGTGAGAAAACTATTTTGTCATCCTCATCCCCTGGACATAGCATTTTGACTGAACTTTTAAAAATTCTCGCTGACAGCCATTATAAATTTATCCTGCATCATCGGAACAGGAACAGGACAATTCCGGTAGGAGGCGCACCGCCCCCACTCTCCAGCAGGTGAGCAGGGCGATCCTTCTTCATGGTTGGTCTTGGGGTGGGGGTCAGATAGGGGAGAGGGATGTGAATGTGAATAGAATGAAACACGACTGAAAATAATACATTCCACGCGCACTACATGTGGGGATAGTGACTTTCATGTGAAATCAGAGTCGAAATCTGGTCTTCTAAATAACCAACAACATTTACCAATGCTTCCTTGCACTTAAATAAAATCTTCAGTCGTAAATGAGTTTGAAGGTAGTGATCTCAGTCCCCTTACGCGCCAGTGTCAGGGTTTTCGTGTTCCTGTTGATGCAGAACCGAACTGGCATAATCAGGTTCTGCAGAACCTTGGACAACACTGTCCCGTCCATTGATATCAGGTAGATACACCCAGCCCGGGCGTTTAGTACATAGAAATGCCGCCCATCGTTGTTCATGTCTATTAGATCAAACCGCTCAGTGTCCTTGTCAAGAGCGCGGTAGCTGACCGTCCACAGTTGATCGTACCCATCAATCGCAACCAGGGCGTCTTGCTGTCGGATCGGTAGACCCCCAGAGCACGAATTAGCGACGAGAACAACCAGCTGTTTCTGACTCGTCTCCATCGCGTTTATGGACCGCTCCTGGGACCATCCGGCTATATTCATGTTCCACTTGAACTTGGGACGGTTCCCCTCCATAGAGAAGCAAACGATGCAGACTTTCTCATCCAGTTTCGATCCGTAGACAAGGTAATTTTGTGTTCCGGAAATAGACCAACTAACCGTGCCCCGTACTTTGATTACTCGATCCGGTTTTCGAAGATTCAAAGGCCAGTAGCTGTAGGTCATTATTTCATTAGAGCCCCGGTTGACAATGGCATGGTTACGGGAACCAAAGATCGTTATTTCCCCGATGTTATCGTTGTGCTCCTCACAGTGGAATAAAATCCCCGTCTTCTGTTCGTAAACTCGAATTTGTGAAGAGGAAATTGTAGTTAGTCCCTCTCCGCCAATATTGTGACAAGCCATGCCCCGTATAGAATTACAGTCATGCTTCCAGTAAGAGATATACTCTGTTCTGACATTACACCGTTGGCTATTTGTGAGCAAGTACTTTGAGTCATTAGTTCTTACTTCTTCGATCCTAATTCCACGAAAACTGCGATCAAATCGTTTAAAAGTTTGGGCATCCATGGCTCGACAGGTTTCAAAGCACGGAATCTCAAACTTTGCTGACCATTTGTCGCAATAGGTTGACAGTAAACAGTTGATGTTTAAATCTAGCCGGGGCATATTTGTCAGGAACGTGTGGAAAGTATTGTTTAACTCGGCCTCTCGATGCTCAAAGTTGGACAAACCTTCGAGCAGTGTGTTCTTGTGTCTGTCCACCACTGAGACTTGTTCGTTGGTCTTCTTGTCAATACTTCGGCAAAGTTCCATCTCCAAGCAAGACAGTAACGTTCTGTAAGCCTGCACTCTCGCAACCACCTTTTCCTTCATTTCAACTTTGTTCTTTTCCAGGCGATCTCGAATAGATGTTAATATTTTACAATTTCTCCGAATCGTAACTTTAGCATTCTTTATCTTGCTCAGTAACTCTTGGTGCTTTTCTTTAACATCTATCACATAATGCTCCAGATGTATTCCATTCCGACATTCTATACAAAGTTCAGCCAACCCACATGTTCTACACACAAATGACAGTTCTTTATCCGGATGTTTCGGACAAACGGCCGACTCTAGTTCACATCTATTGTTACTATTACATACTTCAAGGAAATTCTTGACTCTGAAGTCTTGTCTGTAGCCTTCGAGTCCTTCGTCTGGGATCTTGTGATTCTCTTGGCACATTGGACACTTCAGCAGTGGGCTTTTATTTGGGGATTTGTTGAGTTCAGATTTGTGGAGTTGTTTCAGGCATTGCAAGCAGAATGTGTGCAGGCACGGTAAGGCCCTTGGGTCCGAGAAATCGTTCAGACAGAGAGAACAGATTAGAAAATCTGCCACCGCTCCTCCCTCAGCCATATCAACCAGGTTGCAACTGAAACACACAGGATCATTTTAGTTCATCCTCACAATTTATACAGTGGTATAAACCAGCACATACACTAGTCTGTGAAATAGTCTTCTGAAAATCGTTCGGCCAAAACTTCTCTTTACAGTAGATCTAAATAGATTCTAAACATTCTAGTTTTTGAGATTTGAATCTACTCAAAAGAGGTCTAGATCTACCATATAATGCTTTCAGAAACTTCAAATTGCTTTTATAAATACTGTAATACTAACAAAATGTCAAATTATCCTATTCCCTTCCCTATTATGCCCTAAATCAAATTTTTACAAAATTTGTTCCAACTCGTTAGCTCGAGTTACCGGCGTTATTGGCAATGTGCAGAATAGTCAAAAGGTCAACGAGGACAAGATTGTCGGACTAAATTAAATTTCATGTGAACGTTACGTCACTGCTTGAAATAGTCGAGGGATTATGACGCAATAAATGCGCGGGCCAAAGAGCGGATGAAGATGTCCATTGAATTGTCTCATTAGTTTGGGCGAGAATTCATTACTAGAAAAAGTGAGGTCATGTAAGCACGGTCACATGTAAACAAATGAGCGTCATCTTTTATTGGGTCCCCTCATATGACCATATATGGTCATGCAAAGAAAGGTGTGTCTGGAATAAAGCATTATTATTGGGCCCAGCCTATTTGTTTACCTTGCAGAGGCACCATCTGTAATCGATAGTAACAGCTAGTAATGACATTTGACATTTAGTGAACTATCAACGGTTGAGAAGGTTGGGATGAATGTCATCCCACCTCAAACTAAACGCTTTCAAAGTGAATCATGCTTTTGTCCTTTTTTTCCTCATCTCCTTTGATTTTTAGGTAAAAAATTTAAATGCAAACAACTTAATATGAAGGCAACCATATGTACACATTTATTGCAATAATAACACTGTACAAACGTATCACAAAATTGTACACATCACAAGTTTTCGCAGAATAAACGCACGAAGAAAAAACTCAGTTTTTGTTGAAAACCACCTCTTCACAAAATATTTTGTTTTGTTTTTAATCTAACGTTACAGATATGCTTCGTTATTAACACTTCATACAAAATTAATATTTCAACTATCCAACAACTTTGGTTTATGTACAGTTAAATGTGTGGGATTTGATGACTCTTCTCTGCATTTTTTGTATCAGAAATTATAGCGGATTTTCACACTGGCCAAGGCACTCTTACCACAAAGGAAAGAAAACTTGGATGGAATTAAAAAATACAAGGATTTGATATCTTGAGTTTAGTTGTTTATGTCGAGGACGAAACATTACAAATTCAACAAATGACTTCTGGGTTAATTGTTTAGCAACTGGTCATGCAAGATTTTTATGTCTCCAACAAAATACTCACAAAAATAGTGTGTGATGGAAGTTTTATATTTATTCAGTGATATCCTGTTTGGTGTCCACAAAGTTTCAGTACAAAAGAATGGAAACGAATCCATTCCATTCGGGTAAGACTCGTTCAGAAGGTTGTTTCTATCTTGTCATTTCAATTTCTTTCAAGAAGCTGTGATGTTATTGAAGAACTAATCCACGTCATAGTTCTACCTTACCCTTGAGTGTAACCAAGCCCTTTTCGAAACTGATACTTGGCAACGGGTGAACTTGGAATCTTGAAATCCTGAACACAGATATTATAAAGGGGCCCGCAAGGGGGCACCACAATAACCGGAAACGGGAATCACAAGTTTCTCCGACTTGTAGCAAAGTCCAACAAACTATCATGGATTAGTCCCACAGTTCCTTGTTTACTTTGTTTTCAATTGATCCAACCCTTTCAAGATCCAATTACCATGCTCCTTTGTGATTGTTTTGTCCCACAACTGTGTTTTTAAAGTTCAGGGCTTGATGCTTTGCTATCTTCGTTGTTAGTTGATGATCCATTGTCTTGAGAGTAATTCTTAATGAATCCCACAGTGCAAGAAATGGTTGTAACTCACTATCATGGCTGAACTCCTATGAGACATGTACAGGGAATGTAAGGAAAACCATTGGTTCACTCAGATACAGGCAGAAGGGAACAGAGAAAGAGAGAAACAGACAGGATTCACACATGTGTGTTCTGAAAGGATTAGGGAGAAAAAGTTAGTTTGAGACAAGGGAAGACTCAACTTACAACAACAGAAACAACAATTGCAGTTATTTCATGATTTTTGACAGTTCAACTAAATTACAGACTTGAATAAAATGCCCTGTTTTCCACTAATCTTACGCTCGACTAACTGAACAAAGTGAGCAAAAAATCAATACGACTTGCAAATTTCTAAGTAAAACTATCTTTAGTTATTATCCGTGCCGCATTAAATTCATATGGACTTCGTAGAATCCATTGAATTTGGAGTGAACTGTGCAAAATAAGGATCTTGAGGTTAACTGGGTGTTAACTATGCTCTTTTTCTTGTCAATAGTCACCAAGATGCTACAACCTAGACATCAAAGCTTGCTCTGGAAAATGCTAACTGCTTTTGAAAATGGACTATTCTGACATCAAAATGAAAGAGAGTAAAATTGTTAATTTAAACAAAATAAAATGCATTCTCTAATAAGCTTTGATTCTTACAATTTGATTGGTTCATGTGGGCGGAGGAATATCATCAGTGAGTCTCACTTCCTGTTGAGGAAAAAGTTATAAAGTTAATAAGAAAATAGTTGGTTCTAGTCAATGCTTGAAACATACCGCATTAAAATGGAAGTATATTTATAAATCAGCAACTTATTCATAAAACTGTATTACATACAAATTAGCTATTCTTGTGACTGGCGTGATAACAACAACTTCGAAAAACAAAAGAAAACGGAAACGGAACTAGCAAAAGATTCACCATGTATTCAGTACACATGGAATGTACAATTCAACTAATTGAAAGATCTCAACATATTTTTTCTAATTGAATTGTACATTTGATATGTACCAGATACGCATGGTTTTTTCCTTCATTTCAAATTATTTCAACAAGGCAGACGTCATGTTTCGCCTGTTGGTTTCAACGAACAATGGATATCAAACTTTTGCTGTTGGATGGCAACAGGCTTCAATGTGATCCCGAGGGTGGCGCCATCTGTATTGTTATAGTCCTTGGTCTGAATTAATTATTCACTGTTTGAAAAAGGTAGGAGTTGCAATTTTAAGCCGAAAACTATACAAACAATATCATGACATCTGTTTCTTACCATAGAAGCTAAAATTATCAACAAAAAACTTAAGAAGCAACTAAATTATAAGTCACTGTAGGGTAGGTTTGTTTCCACTTGGGGAATATAAGAGGTGGGTTTGGGTACATTAAATGGGGACCTGATTGGGGCCTGTACGTGCGAGATGGGTGACTTAGCTGGGGGCATTTTGTACTGAAATTGCCCAGGTGCTGACACTGGTTTGAACCCAAGTGGGGCGGTGAAAGGTTGTGCCGTTTTGGCTTCATGTAACACTTTTTCAAAATCTAAATTTTTAGATTTTTGTGATACTAGAAACGGAGCGTAAGCTGAGGAGACACCGCTTGTATCGGGGGCGTCAGTACTTTGCTTGATTAGCTTGTGAAGGTGAGTGGGTGGTATGTCGTTGTTAATGATGCCCGTGCGATCCACAGGAACCACCCCCTTCGCCTCCATCGCCCGCAGCTTCGACAGCTGCCACGATCTCGCTCCCGTCGCGTCCACCTCGATCGTGTCGAAGGGCTGCGGAGCGGTGTAGTTCTCAACCCGACTAGTCCCGTACCGTTCTTGCCACGGTCGGATGGAGGTCCCGTCCAGGGGCTGCCCCGTGTGGACCCCGATTTCACGCACCCCTCCCACCTTGGGAATGTACCCCTCGGCGGTAGCAGGTTGTGAGGGCTTCTTGGTGGTAACAATCAGAGTAGGTTGAGCCAGTGGAGGAAAGGAGTTTTGTCCCTGTGGTGGAGTTGTAAATGAGATGGGTGAAGGAGATTTAAAGACGGGTTGTGTAGCAGGTGGAGCAGGAGGAGGAAGAGACATGACCTTGACCCCACCTGGTGGAGCAACTGGTGGTGCCTTAGGTGCTGCCACTGGTGGAGCGGGAGGTGAAGCTTCCGAATCTTTTGACGACTGTGGTGGTTTAGCTGGTGGTGCACTCTGTGCCTCAACAACTGTAACAATTTGGACTTGCTCAACGTTGACCTGTTCTACTGCCGTCTCTACACCCTCGTCTGCCGTCAGCTTATTCGCGTCATCTGCTACCTTTTTAGCATCCGTTTCATCTGCCGGTCTATCACCCGGAAGTGCACTCGCCGGTGTAGCTTCCGGCTTGCCAGTTTCCGGTGGAAGTGCACTTGCTGGTGTTGCTTCCGGTTTGGCAGTTTCTGGCAAGGGTTGTCTTGGCTGTTGTCCTGACCTTTCGGACTCCCTAGGTTTCTCAGGTTCCTTTGGTTTTTCAGGCTCTTTAGGCTTTTCAAGATCATTGGGCTTTTCAGGCTCCTTAGACTTCTCAGGTTCTTTTTGAGAAGCCGGTGCTTGGTGCCACGGTGCAGCGGGATGCTCGGGAGAATTAGGCACATTCATATCTTCAATAATCTGGGTATGCGCCAGAATTGGCTTCTCGGGAAGAGTAATTACCTTTGCAGGAAGCGGCTCCACACCGTCACCAAACGTCGGCAGTGAGTTCAGAAGAGCCTGCAGTTTCCTCAGCTCGCTCTGCAAGTCGTTGCACTGAACTCGCGCGCTCATCACCAAATCTCGTCCCTTGCTCTGAGATCTTCGTCTTCTCCTATGGTCGGATTCTTCAATGATATCTGCAGAGGGCGCGCGCTTCGCCGTGTGTTCCGGCACGTAGACGCCAGACGCGAGAGAAGATGCTATCAGAGAACCCATTCCGGAGAAATAGAAAAGAGTGTTATAGAAATCTTCTGGAATCGGTTTGAATTCTTGCGCCGGCTTAGTCTCAGTGAAAGTCTTCTGCATAATGACCTCACTCTGCACTTGTTTCTGGCCCGAAGCGGCCTGAGGTTGACGAGCTGGTTGAACTGCCGGCTGTGCTTGTGGCGCAGGCGGTTGCACAACATTCTTTACTTTAGCTGGTGCAGCCTGAGGTTGGCCAGCTGGCTGAACTGTCTGCTGAACTTGAGGTGCAGGCTTTACTTTAACTTGTTCAGGTGGCTGAGCCACAGTTTGTACTTTAGCTGGTGCAGCTTGTGGTTGACCAACCGGTTGGCGTGCCTGCTGTGCTTGAGGCGCAGGTTGAGCTTTCACCTGCACAGACTGCTGAGCAACTCCAGCTTGAGGTTGACCAGCTGGCTGAACTGCCGGTTGCACTTGAACTGCAGGCTGAACTTTAACTTGTGCAGGTTGTTGAACCACTGCAGCTTGAGGTAGACCAGCAGGCTGAACTGAAGGCTGTACTTTTGCTGGTGCTGCTTGTTGTACTTGTACAGGTTGCTGGACCACTGCAGCTTGAGGTTGACTAGCAGGCTGAACTGCCGGTTGTACTTTGACTGGTGCTGCTTCTTGTACTTGTACAGGTTGCTGAACTTGAACTGGTCCTGCTTGGCCCGGTGGTGTTGCTGCCACTTGGGCCTTCTGTACTGTTACTGCTGCCTCCACCGGTTTTCCTTGACTGACCACTACTGCTGCAGCTTCATGTACTACTGCAGCTGCCATTGTTTTGGCTACTTGTTCCACTGCTTTCTGACCAGCTGCAGCCGCAGGTTGCACCTTGACTGCGTCCTGCACTACCGGCTTTGTTTCTGCTTTAGCAACAACAAGAGGTGCATTCGCTGCTGTTTCAGCAGAAATATCAACATCAGGTAGTTTAGCAGGAAGTGGCTTGGCTGGTTCCTTTGGCGTTTCTGGTTTGGCGGCAGCAGGAACAACAGCTACAGCAGGAGTAGCTGCTTGTGGTTCTACCTTGGCAGCAGGAGCAGCTGCTGCTGGAGTAGCTGGCTTTGGTTCTACCTTGACAGCAGGAGCTGCTGCTGCTGGAGTAGCCGGCTTTGGTTCTACTTTGGCAGCAGGAGCAGCTGCTGCTGTAGTAGCCGGCTTTGGCTCTACCTTAGCAGCAG